>CM023203.3:765279-973028 GCA_004115045.4 Sinella curviseta
CAGGTAGAATGCTTGACGATGACGAATGATGCCTAGTTCACGATAATAATACGTAATTTCAGCTACTCTCATGCATAATGAGGAAAACACAGATAAACCCGCATGCCAATGCTGTCATTGCATGTCCACAACATCAAATAAAACAAACATTTGCAAAAATGAAATTACAGGCACGTGGATGTTACAGTGGATTGTTGATCATTAATTATTTCTTTATCTACGTGCGTAAATTAAGAGGGGAATAGCAACGCCAATATTATGGCTAGAAATTCTATTTTGCTGCGGTCACCGGTTCTGATTTTTTGTGCTTCAGTTGTAGTCTCCAATAACATATTGTAACAACTTATCTGGGACATTAGTATAATATCTGACTCGTAAACTGTAAACCCAATTGCATATGACAATATCTATATTTACATTCCCAAAAAACGGATTCATCTGAAGAACGATTGTCATTTAGAAAGAATTTAATTGCATTATTTATTCGGAATACACCGGATTAACCAGGGCACTGTGAACACTAGCTACTTTTTGAAAATTTCTCCATAAAATTACATAATGTCTTTTTCAAATTGAAAAGCAATGCTTGTACGTAAGCTACAATATCGGTATTGTTAACAGGCGCATTTACAGTTTGTTAACTACCGGAAGCATGAAATGCTTATATGGGTAGTTATTGCGATTGATCTGTTTGTCTGTCTGTGTGTCTGTGTGTCCGTAAGTCTGTAAGCACTATAACTTTCCTCTACGTTGACGGATTTTGCTCAAATTTGGCATAGAGGTACCTCAAGTCATGAGAAAATTCGGTATTGATTTTGGGCCTCCGGGACCCAACCCCGGGGGAGCGGTGGGGGGTAAGGTCCCCCATACATTCTTATGGGCAAAAATTTTTATTGGCTTATCAGATAGAGAATTTTATTCTTATCATTTTTTGCCACCACACCATGTGTCAATTCTCACAACTGTAGGAGCGGTGGCCCCGGTAAAGTGTGGGTGGGCTAAGGGGTAAAATGTTAATTGAGAGAAAAGTCAAGTTCAACGTGTTTGGAGATAAAATAGGTGCTTCATTACTCCGAATTGCACACGTCGGACTTCCGGTAGTTTTCTAATTCGGGTTTACACCCGTCCTTGTTTTATTAGAAATTACCTTCTGGCATGAAACAAATACATTTAGATATGAAATGTGTTTTTCCAACTATCCGAAGGATAATGGGCCAACGCTGGACAAAAAAATCATGTATAGCGAGCCAATGCAAGACTTTCCGAAACGTCGTAATACAATACAAGATGACATGTGAAAAATTCTATAGTTTCGCAACAAATGAAGGGAAAAGATCCCCAGATAATCTTAATCGTTTACTGACGCCTAATCCTAGGTATTAAATGCTTTTTCTAATAGTGTTTCAAGAGCAACATTTTCCTTTACCCTGTATCGTCCTAATCATTCCTCCCTTTTAATTCTCTCTCTCTCTACATCTTGCCACCACCAGTCCAGACAACTTTTTATGTACACCTGCCCACATCATCATCATCATCATTGTCAACCCCTCAACCCAGCAAGATCAACTGCAGCAGCACCACAAACACACATACACACAAATACACACAGTGCATTTCTATAATATAATATCCTAATCTTAAGAACAATATAATATGTATTCTATAAGGTATGAATGATCAATATTAATAAAATTAGCATGCACCCTAAAGATGCATGTCTGTTCTGCTACAGCATTCAACTAGCTCGTGCGCTCTCCTCCAACCTGGTCTTCTTTATAGTTTGATAATGCGTTGTCCTTTGCTTTATTCATTGATCTGATCAGTCATAGCAATAATAGCATATGCATGAATAATTGGCAATTTACAGAGACAAGCTCTCTTGTTGCAAATGGCGATCTCTTCCATCGGAGGAGGGGGAGGTTGTTATTCGGTTTGTTAGGATCCCTTCGGGTTCCTGTGTCGTGTTTTGAGTGACTTATTGTTTGTGAGTGTTGTTCCAGACTACAGACATCCGTACGACTTGGCCACAGTCGACGTTATCTACAGAGTTCTCCTATATTAATTCGCTCCGACTCCGAATCGGAACAGGCTGATGCCTCTCTTATATATAATTTTTTTTCTTATTATTGTTGATTTCTGGCCATATATTATTGTTGCTGCGCATGCATTATATTTGTTTGTTTTTGTTTATATAAATTCTGGTCGGGGATAATTCGCAGCCCCATCACTTCGACGTCGGTCACCATTTCTCTTGCTGCTACACGTGTGTTGTGATGCGTAGAGGTGTCAAGACGCGTTCACACGGTCCAGCCACTCCTCGTGATTTAGACTTTTTAACTAGAAACGCGCGTATTAACAGACGTATTGCACGGAATCCTGTTGCCAGTCCTCCTTCAGTCAATCCGGGTTCTTACGTCCCTACTCCGGACTCCTCCGCCCTTGAAGGTGATTTAGTGTTTCGTACACGTGAGCTCCTCCCCATCGTTGAAGCTCCTCTTGAGTCCACCACCCGCGAGACTTCCTACACTCTTCCAACTCCCAGGAGAGTCCCTCCTAAACGTAGGCATTTAAAGGCTCCTTCAGGTAATCCAAGTGATACATTTACTGATTTACAATTATATGCTGATAGATACTGTTCTGCTTCACTTTACCCCACATCTTCTGTCCCTGTTACGACTGTAGCCACTAGTGCTCCTATAGCTTTAACTACTGCTTCTTCTATTCCTATTCCTATTACTTCTCCTTCTACTTGTGCTGTCGCTGCTGCGTCGTCTCAGCCTACCCCACAACCTACTGTTGATCCATCCACTACTAACCTTCCTATCTTTCCTACTCCTAACCGCCTGCGCGATCTCAACGCTGCTCGCTCAGCTGCCGGTCGTCCACCGCCACCTCCTAATCCTAAACCTCGTCGCCGTTCCTCATCAGGTCAATTAATCCCTCCTACTAACCAAGTACTTCACCCACACTTTGTTTACGCTAGTCCGCGCCTTCGTCCGGACCCACTCGTATTCAAACGTACTCGTGATTCTCCTCCTAAACAAATTGATCCTGCTTTACATAAGAGACTTCGTGAAGTTCCTAGCTCTCCTCACTCTACTCACATCTCTCCTTCTTTTCCTGACCCTCCAGTCACACGTCCTTCCTCTGCCGCTTCCTCTTCAAAAACTATCCCTCCTTCTGCCCCATTAGCCACCTCTAGTGTCGGCTCTTTAGTTTCTCTTCAGGATCCATCTTCAGATCCACCTTCCTCGCGTCCGCCTTCACCTCGATTTCCTCCTGAATTTTTATTTCAAAATTTTCTCGCTGATTTACCTCCGATTCCCTCTTCTAATTTGCATGCTCACGTTTATCCTTCTCTTCTCACTTCCATTGCTGATCAATTACACCTCTCTCATCGTGATTCAGAGATTCCTCCTGTAGTCGTTGTCTCACCTCGTAGACATTCTCGTCCTACGGAAGTAATTCCTCACACGATCTTTCAACTACGTCCTTCCTCAGATCCTAAAGACGTTAGTGATTCTTCTTCTTCTGATTCTTCACACGCTTCATTCCACTCTCCTTCTGCTTCGTCACCTACTCGAGTCGCTACTAAGCCACACTCTCCTGACGCTCTTCAGCTCTCTGCCCTTTTAGGCTCTCTCGGCATATCCAACCCTGCAGACACAGACAAGGTTGATACTTCCACAGTTAATCCATTTCCTCCTGTCATAGACGATATTGAATTTCCAACGCTCAACCCATCTCCTAACGCCTCTCAAGGTTTCAGTACTGATCCTCAATCGGATCCCTCAGCTCGTCCGTCTACTTCTGGTGACGTTCCCGCTACTACTGCTATCGACACCAATCCTTTCGCCTATTATACACCTTTATTCTCTTCCAAACCACCAGCGAATTCAACATCCATTCCATTCTCCTACGCTTCTGCGGTTAGTTCTTCTGAATCCAAACTCCAATCCAAGGTTTCTACTACTTCTCAACTTCAACCATTGGTTTTTTCTACCTCATATCACTATCCGATCTCCTCTCCGGCGATCCCAACCTCAGCTACACCTTTCTCCTCTTCAACATTTCCATTTACTGCTTCGCCTCCAGGCTCCACTTCCGCTATCTATACTGTAACTTTATCTCCAACCACTACTTGCTCTGCTTCTCCAATATACTCCTCTAGCGCTCCTACTAGTCCTACTTCTACTTCTACCTTTACTACCTTTACTCATATTTCCCCAATTGCTTCAACTAGCACCATGTCAGGTACAGGTACTGGTTCCTTGGCCCTTCTGGCCCCAGCCTTCATTCTTCCGGATCACTTTTCTGGTGATACCAATATTTCTGCCTTTTTCGAAAAATTCAAAACCTATGCTAGCTTCCAAGGCTTATCTGAATCACAAAAGATTTCTATGCTTCCTCTCTTTCTCAATGGCGCTGCCTTATGTGCATTCAAGGAATGTACTAAGGAAAAGGCCACTACTGTTGCTGATCCAAAGGATTCTACCAAAACTATCAAGGTTCCACCTTCATTTCAGGATTATGAAGACCATCTCCGCCATGCCTTTCAGTCCAAAACGTCAAAGTACGAATATGAACGTGAATTAAGAGAACGTCGTTTCCAACCGGGTGAATCATACGAAAAGTTGTACTATGACATCATCCGACTTTGTCATCATGTCGATGCCAACATGTCCGCAGGAGACATTGTGGAAAAGCTTCTTATGGCTTTACCTAATAACTTGGCTGAATCGCTTCATTTTAATGTTAAGCCTTCCAAACCAGGAGACGTCTTCGACGCTCTTGTTGATTTTGCTAAATGGGATTCGCTTCGTCGCGGTCTTGACTCTTCTTCTTCTTCTGCCTCTAAATCGACTTCTTCTCGAGCATCTGTCTCAACTGCTGACGTATCCACTCTTGAAGCTTCCGTGGTTGCCATTGTTGGACGCCATTTTCCGTCAGTCGCTGCATCCAACAGCACCGTGGGAGACCAAACAGAAGAGGCGAACGTCATGAACGCACGTCCGTATGGTAACCGGCCCGGGTCGCATGCCCACGGGAGGCCCGGTTTTCATAGACAAGACCAGAGGACCTCAGGTCCATCACAATCTTCGTTTCATCAAAATAATTCTGGTAATAATACCTTTCGTCCGAACAACGCTGTTGTTCCTTATAATCCTAAGTTTAATAATAATTCGCGTCATCCTCAATACGTTCGACCAAACCCTAAAGGACAATATGGGAAGAATCCCAATCCGAACTTTCAACGACAAACATTCCGTTTTAGTGAGCCACATTTTGGTCCCTCAGCCACTTGCGCAGTTCATGGCGTCCAGTTGCATTGCCACCAATGCGCTCTTCGTCATCAGCAAGGTTGGCGTCAGTACAGAAACGCTATGCATGGACAAGAAGTCAACACCATGACTCACGGTCCTGACTCAGAGCCTCTGTCCTTATGCCTTGAAGATTGCACCATCGTGTATGATTGTGGTACTTTCGTCGACATCGACGACGAGGGAAACTTAGTAGAGTAACTTATGTCGACGGGTCATTCGTTGCTCCTAAAGTCATCTTCAAAAATCTCGTCATCGTTAAAGCTTCACTTGACAACGTTTTTCATTATGTTCTTATTGATACTGGTGCTACTATCAGTGTTTATCCTTCTTCCAAATTAGAACATCGATACAAACCTTCTCCTATTCGATTTCCAGTTGACGTCCGCATTTCAGGTGTCAATTCCGCTTCTATCTGTAAGGAAGGTATCAAATTGCGTGTCACCTTCCCAACTATTCCTGAAAATCTTCTATCTGTTCGTCAAACATTCTATCTCTTAGATACGCCTCGGCCTATTCTTGGTAATGATTTTCTTGGCTCCAATAAAATTTTAATAGACTTTAGTCGTCGTTCTCTCATCCTTAATAGTTCTTCTTCTTCCTTCCCTCATGAAATTCCCTTTTACCTCAATTCCTCTGAACTACCTCCTTCAAATTCCAAATCCATTCAGGCTTCCATTCATACATCTGTCCTATATGTCGGTACAGATGACTATCATCCAGAAGAAACTGTTTCCTCAAAACTCTGTTGTCCTTATCCACAAAAATTGAAAGCCAACTCCTACACTCGGCTTTTATTTCACATTCCTCTCCATTCGTGTTTCTTGGATCCCTCCATCCAGTTGATGGATCGATACAATATTCTTATTCCACCGCTTTATTTCTCCTCAGCAGGTGCCGTCTCTATCGCTGTCTTCAATCCAAATTCCTTCCCAGTCGTTCTTAACACTGGCACATCATTAGGTTATCTTCATCCTGCTGATCCACTCTATTCTGTTGTTGAACATCCATCTCCTCACCAGATCAATTCTCTCGAACATCTGACTCGTACAGAAGACTCCAGGTTCGACTCTACGTGTCCTCCGGACCCGTTAGTTGATACTCCATTCGACATTAATCCAGACTTACCTACAGACCACCAACAACGTTTACAGTCCTTACTGCATGAGTTCCATGACGTTTTTACCAAACATGACTTAGACATCGGTACTTATACGGGAACTGAACAAATGAAACTCGAATTAGATGGTCCTCCTATCTGTCAAAATCCCTATCCTACTTCCTTTGCTAAAAGACGATTGATACGCGAATACGTTGACAAATTTCTCAAGATGGGTATCATTGAAGAAGCTACTTCCGATTATGCTTCTCCGATTCTCATCCTTTCTAAACGCGACTCTGATCCGGAAAATCCTCAGTATCGTATCGTCATTGATTATCGCGCCCTCAATGCGCAACTTAAAACTCAGATCTGGCCTTGTCATAGAATTGCTGATGTTTTCTCTTGTCTTCATGGGAAGACTGTCTTTTCCAAAACCGATATTTCCAATGCATTCTTCAACTTCTTCGTTGAGGAGTCCAGTCGTCCTGCTACTTGCTTCGTCACTCAGGATGGTTGTTATCAGTTCCGTCGCATGCCGCAAGGTCTGAAAAACAGCCCCTTCTTTATTTGTCGCATCATGCGCAAGATTTTCTCTTCTCTCATCTTCAAATCCGTAGCCATCTATGTAGATGATCCAATCATTTGATTCCAATAAAATCTTCTCTTAACGCTATGGATTGTCTTTTTTCTACCAAAATGACCAAACTCAGGCGACGAATGGAAATATTCAATAATTTCCCTCTTCAAACTCTCTGGCACAACAGGTACCATAATATACGTTAAATCACAATTAAATTTCTCTGACAAATCAGACTTATCGGCTACGACATTCGGACCCCGAACAGAACTAGTACTCGCATTCTGAACAGCTACGATACTCGGCCCCCGACTTAACAAATTACAATCATTATTATCATCTTCTAAAACAATTCTACTTGCTTCACCCTCTGGTGGACCCAAGTTTACATCTGAATTACCAGACTGCGCTACATCTCTCATAGACGGACCCGCAACATCATCATTAACAGTCAATTCTTTACAATCATTTTTCGAACCATCAAAGGGTTTAACACATCTGTACAAAAGTTCATCCTTTACAACATAATGCTGAACTGCAGCATGGGTACCCTGGTCTCGAGTGCTACTGCTCAGCAACTTTAAAATTTCCTGAATCTCATTATCTTTTTTCTGCTCATCTTTAATTTTCAATAATTTCAATAATTTTTAATAATCTTTAATTTTAAAACATTCACAAAGTAAGTCATCGCTAAAACTGGTACATAAGCTTTTTCTGGAATGTCGTCAAGTTGATCAGGCTCATCGACATCTTCTTCTGCACAAAGTCGAGAAAGCACGTCGGCTAAAACATTCTTAAAACCTTCGAAATATTTTATTTCTGAAACTTTCTCCTCTATGACATGCGACCACCTTGTAAGTTTACGATTATTCTCATGATAACTTTTCAAATGAGTCAGAGCTTTGTTGTCAGTATACACAACAATTTTTTCACCACCAATGAATTCAGAAAATCTCTTCAAGCCATACAAAATAGCTTTACACTCTTTCTCTACAGCGCTAAGATGATACTCGCCATCCTTAAACTTTTTACTTGCATATGCCACAACCCTTTCTTTTCCATCAATTTCCTGACAAAGTACACAACCCATTCCCGTGTCCGAAGCATCGGTTCTTAAATACAAAGAATAATCAAAATTTATTCCTTCCAACATAATATCTTCCATTAAAATTTTTCTAACAACTTTCAAGGCATGCTTTTGTTCTTTCCCCCATTCAAAAGGAGCATTTTTCTTTAACATTTTTGTGATCGGAGCAAACACGGAGCTTAAATGCGGAATAAAATCGCTTAAATAACTACACATGCCACATAAAGCGTGGACTTCTTTCTTATTAACAGGATCAGGCATCATCATAATCGCCCTAACTTTTTTCGGATTTGCTTGGATTCCATTCTCAGACACAATGTGTCCTAAATATTCTAATTTTTGTTTCATAAAAGACGACTTTTTAAAATTGATAGACAAATTAGCCTCTCGGAGCTTCTCAAAAATTAATCGAATGTGATTCATGTGATCATCTTTATTCTTCGAAAAAACAATTATATCATCCATGAAAATGGCGCAAAACTTGTAAATATACTTTTGCAAAACTCTATTCATTAATGTGACAAAAGTTGCGGGAGCTGCAACTAATCCAAAGGGCATAACACAAAATTCATACAAAATCCCATTACCGTAGAATGCGGTTTTCTCAATGCTACTTTCATCCATTCGGATTTGCCAAAATCCACTTTTTAAATCAATCTTGGAATAAACTCCACCAACCGGCAATAAACGTAAAATCAAATTTGCATTGTGCATTGGAGTAGCTATCGGTTTAGTAATCGCGTTCAACTTCTTATAATTTATAGTCATTCTATACGACCCATCTTCTTTCTCATCTAGTACAACATTGAAACCATAAGGCGACATTGAATGCCGTATTAACCCTTGCTCTAATAAAGCTTGACATTGTTTATCAATTTCTGCAGCCTCTTTACCCGTGCAAAAACGTGCTTTTTCTTTTATTGTCTCGTCTTTCGTCAGTTCGATTTTATGGACGATTAGATCTGTCTGACCGATGGTACCGTCAGTTCTACATACCGTTGGAAACTCAACAAAAAGATTTTGTAACATCATATCATGAACATCAAACTCTTGTAATCCATTAAGACTAAGTGGTGCTTGAATGGTAAAAATTACTTTTTGACAGCCATCAAGTAAAGAATAAGTTTTATGTGGAAACTCAGCAAAGTAAAACGTGTCATTGGAGTGATTCATTACTATGCCGTAACGTCGTAATATGTCAGTACCAATTATGCATGGAAAAATCAATTTTTCACAAACAGCAAACTCGTGTGTAATGTACTTTTGACCTAGTTTAATTGTCATTGAAACTTTCCCCAAAATATTCATGTTCGTCTCATTTGCACATCTCAATTGTTCGTTCTTATAATTTATGTCTAAATCCAATTTCAACGCTTTTACTAATCTGTATGTTATCAATGAAGAACTGGCGCATGAATCCATAGCTGCTTCAAATTTTAGACAGTTCATGTGTAATTCTATATATGGTATAAATGGCTTCTGATTTAAAACTGGGAGGCATCTTGGCCAGAAGGGAACCGTTACCTCCCTTAGGGGTTTAACGAAGACGTATGTGGTTGTTGTTGGGTACTTGAGGTACCTGAAGACTGATTACCACGATTTGTATGCGTGTTAGCATGATTCCCGTAGGATGTACCTGGATTTTGACCAAACGCCGCTGCATAACCCTGATTTTTACGAGGACAAAATCTTGCCATGTGCCCAAATTCATTACAATCGTGACATTTCCCACTAAATGGTTTATTACTCAAGTTGGATGGTAATGACCCAAGACGAGGTCGAAATTGTGAACTTTGAGGTTGATGGTTTTGCCTTCCATCTGAATGCGAGCTGCTACCTTGATGTTGTTCGTGTGAACTACTAGAGTGGAAATTTCCACGACCACGACCGAAAGACGTGCCTTGTTGTTTGTTACCGCCCCTACGAACAAAGCCTCGAAAAGGTGGAAGGCGTGTGTGTCTTTGGTTTACTCTGTCTCTTGCTCTAATATTTTCAATAGCACTCTCAGCTTTTTCAAGAAGTTCATCGACTTTTTTACAGTCACCTATGTAAATTTTCAGATCAGGCGCTAAGCCTCTTTTTGCTCTTAAAACTGTGATGTTTTCAGGTTCATCAGGAAAAACTTGCTTGGCTAGATTGACCATTTCCATGACATACTGTTCTACAGATTCATCAATTTTTTGACGTCGGTGGTACAATCTCTCTCTTCTTTTCTCTTGAACAACCTCACTGTCATACTTTCTTCTGAATACTTCACGGAACTGATCCCATGATTTTATTGATCTGGCTATGCTGTCATACCATAGTTTTTTGTCTCCCTTGAGAATTATGCTAATGCGTTCATGAAACTGAGAAGCATCGGTACCTTGACTTGCTAGGTACAATTCACATTGAGTAAAAAATGTCTCTGAAGTCATGTTCTCTTCATCATAAAAAGGTAAGTTATGAGACGGATTTACAGTGACTAATTTGAATGTATTTCTTGATTCTGACAATTTCTGTGCAATTAGGCTGTTAATGTGAGCTATTTTTGTTGGAGATAGACCACTCAAAACAGGGTCAGTATTTACATTCGCTGACGTGCTTGCATTGTCTTTGTCTGGTGTATTGTTACCTGACATTGTGGTTTTCTTTTTTGACCTTTTCGACGTTTTATTCAAATTACTTTTAGGTGCAACCTCTCTATTTCTTAATGCTCTACTTTCTGTATTTAAATTTTGAACTTCTTCAGAGTTGAGTGAAGTAGATTTTAAAAGATTTTTAAGCTCTCTACTAGTCATGTAAATGTTCAGTTGAGGTCACTGTCCAATTGCCAGAATTAAATTCACAATGGTAAATGAGGACAGGATAAAAATCAAAAGGAGCCACCTCCCTTCTTTTGTAAACTATGTAGTTAAAATGCTGACTGTCTACCCATTCAATATGAACAAAATGGTTATCGGTACTTTCGATTGGCATGGTAACGTTAGGACAGATAAAAGAAGATAAATCGTCGTTTTTCTATTTTTAGTTTATGGTAATCGAGACGAGACAGGTAAGTAGTGAAACGAGAAAAAGCCGTTATTTGGTCTTATTATGTACTTTTTTATGGTATTATGGCTTTTCAGAAACATAGATTTGAAAATTAGTTATCAGAATTATCGCATCAAAAATACTGTTTCTACTACTTGTGCATGTAGCTTTGCTTTCTTGCTTCAAATTTACGAGAAAAAAAATAATTAAATGAATCCAAGATCAACTGAGAAAACGAAAATTGGTTTTTAAAAAAAAACGAAATTAATTGACTAGCGTTTGTCAACGCGTGATTTTAAATGACTACGGTTTGAACAAAAAAAAGTTTAACGCTTTGTGCATTTTTCACTGAGCAGAACCCGAACCGAAATAGTTAACGTACGTTGACGCGTAACCCTTAAATGCGAACGCAGTCGCGACCAAAATACTTATTTTTAACTTAACTAGAGCGTACGATAACGCGAGGAATATTTTGATAATTTTAAACTTACGACTGAAGACGGTTTAACTGGTTACTCTGCTACTCTGAACACAGATGATGATGAGCTGATTTCTTGACACAACCCCGCAAACGAAACGCTTTTTTAAACCCAATTTTGTACCTGCTTATTTAAATTAATTAAACAACGAGATTAATATTCTTATAATGATCACATAATTGTACTCAATTAAATATTACTAGTATATTTTTAACCACAAATAATATTTTTAACCGACCAAACCCGAAAAAAATGAATGCTCCTATTTTCCGATAGTTTTCCTCCTTTTTGACCAGAAAATCCGGAACGAAATCGAAAGCAGGATTCGCCAGATGAAACGGAACGATAGGACCCCACCGCTACTGGTACTCCCAGGACCCGATGTGACCTCTAGACCTTACGCACACGGTTCGCTATCTGACTGCCCATTAACTATACTCTTGTTCCCATTCCAATACTGAATGCCCAAATGCCTTCACAATGCTTAGCCCATGCCTCAGAGCTCAAGGAATGCGTGCTACTCGTTTGGTGGCGGTTCTCGTTCTGCTCTGACTCCTCAACCGAACCTTACTTTTATTGCTCTATGCTTCACTACATATTAATACAAGTCAATGTGTATATATTATAATGTATATTATTAGGTATATAGTATTATATTTGTTGGGAATACGCATGTAAGCGAGAGTACTTTAGGTACACTAACTCATCCCCGCTACAACATTGCGATGCTTCCAACATTGGGATTGGTGCGGTTTGTTCTCAGCGTGATCCAATCACGGATAAGGAACATGTGATTGCGTATTGTTCTCGGTCTCTGACTGAGCAAGAACAGAAATGGAGCATCTCAGAGAAGGAAGGTCTAGCGATTGTCTATGCCTTGACAGACAAATTTTATGAGTACTGCCATTCTCATAAGGTTATCTGCGTCACTGACCACCATGTCTTATGCTCTTTATTGATGCATAAACACAGTAAGAATATGCGTATACAAAGATGGGCCTTGTCTTTACAATCCTTTAATCTCGAAATTGTCTATCGTTCTGGACTTAAGCACGGAAACGCTGACACTTGTTCGCGGCTTCTCCCTGTCTTAAGCCCCCCCGCCAAGGGATATGCGAGCGTCTTTCGCATCTCCGCTGGTCTATCTGACCCTCCTGATCCGACTACACCCCCTGATTCAGAATTAATTGATCCATCGGAATACGATCGCCAACACAAATTATTTGAAGAGAAACTGGGTAATTGGTTACGTAACAACCCAGACTCGCAGTCTCTTTCGGTTACAGACTACCGGTCACGTCTCCAGGTTTTACAATGTCAAGACAAATTTCTCGCCAAAGTGCTGAAATTTATCTCGACACCATCTCCTCCTAAGTTTTACAATAAATTCAGTGTGAATGATAACTTACTTTACTATACTGACCCGATAAGTAAGACGAAACGGCTGTGTATCCCACATAGTATGGTTCTTGATGTTTTCGATGCCCACCACAAACATATTTTGGGTGGTCATATTGGTTTTGATAGAACTTATCAGGTCATTAAACAAAAATATTTTATCTTTAAGCTCCACGTACTTCTAAAGGAATATCTCAATAACTGTGTCACCTGTGCTCGCCGTCAGCCTTCTGCTGAACGTAAGCACGGTCTAATGAAACCCGGGGAGATTTACGCTCCATTCATGAAATGGGCTATTGATTTGTGTGGTCCTCTCCCAGAAACTACACGCGGTAATGTTCACTACATTGTCGCCGTAGACACTTTCACCAAATATGTGCTGACTGCCCCTATCCGTAAGGCTACCGCCCTTGTTTTATCAAATTTTATAATTCGCAACATCTTTTTAGTCTTTGGCATTCCTCAATTCATTCAGTTCGATAATGCCTCTATAAATCGATCTGCCCTTCTGACTCGCGTCATGGCTCTTGTCCGCTCAAGACCCATTTACATCGTCCCGTACATGCACCAGAGTAACGGTATAGCTGAACAATGTATTCGACGCATTCAAGAAAATGTCTCGAAATACTTGAACGAATCTCAATCAGATTGGGATATTGTTCTTCCTTTCAGCACATTCCATATTAACTGTTACCCTAACTTAAGTTCCAAGGTATCCCCGTTCATTGCAGTATATGGTAGACAACTTACCTTACCAATTGACTTACTATTAGACTATTATAATCAGGATTACACAGTAGATAGAGATCTTTTGCAAAAATTAATGAACCAAAATTTACTTCTTAGCCAACATAAATATGCCACAACATATAACACAAAAAGGGATGAACGAGGTTACATCATCGGAACCCAATGCATGCTGAAGAAGCATGTGATGTCTAAAGGTCAATCTTCCAAATTCGTGGATCGCTATATTGGTCCCTTCATCGTTTTGAAACAACTAGATCCTCTCCATTATCAAGTCCGCCTGGTCGCATCCCCATCATCCCGAGCCTTTCGAGTCCATATTGACAGGATGAAACACTTTGGATCAAGAACGAAGTCCATGCAAGATGAAAAATCCCATGAGAGTAATAAAAAGGTACCTAATTTTTCCTCTATTCCTAACAGCAATAATTCCTCTTCTCCCACCACCATTCCTTCCCAAGTAAATTCTCACCCTTCCAAACAAGTTCCTCCAAAAATACGTCTACCTAAACCTAACACGCACTCCTCACATGCTCCTCAATATCCTTCATCATCTCCATCACCTTCATCTCATCATGATCACCAAAACGGCAGCAACACGTCTGAATCAAATTTAGATTCCACCACAACAACAAAGCCATCCTCAAGCAAAGTGGTAACACGGACAAAAGATTGCGACGCAAATCTCAACAACAAAAATGAGCCAACTCCCCAACCTTCAGATCACCTTCCGTACATCAGTACTAGGGGACGGAAAACAACTCGCCCTGTTACTTACCAACAATAATGTGATGGTCATCAACTACCACCTGCTGTCCACGTGAAATGGTGTTCACGTTAAAAACAAAGAGGGATGTTTCAAGAGCAACATTTTCCTTTACCCTGTATCGTCCTAATCATTCCTCCCTTTTAATTCTCTCTCTCTCTACATCTTGCCACCACCAGTCCAGACAACTTTTTATGTACACCTGCCCACATCATCATCATCATCATTGTCAACCCCTCAACCCAGCAAGATCAACTGCAGCAGCACCACAAACACACATACACACAAATACACACAGTGCATTTCTATAATATAATATCCTAATCTTAAGAACAATATAATATGTATTCTATAAGGTATGAATGATCAATATTAATAAAATTAGCATGCACCCTAAAGATGCATGTCTGTTCTGCTACAGCATTCAACTAGCTCGTGCGCTCTCCTCCAACCTGGTCTTCTTTATAGTTTGATAATGCGTTGTCCTTTGCTTTATTCATTGATCTGATCAGTCATAGCAATAATAGCATATGCATGAATAATTGGCAATTTACAGAGACAAGCTCTCTTGTTGCAATAGGAATGACGCAAAATGGCATCGAAGTGGCTGGAAATATACACCCAGTGAATAATTATCACATGCAATTAATTTGAGTGGTACTAAATATCTCATTGCTAAACGACACCATTTCGAGTACTTCACTAAATTGAATATATATGCACATAACACATAGTATACCTATATATGCTCTAACGACTGTTGTCAAGTGTTAATTATTGAATATTCACAAACAAAAATGTATGCCGGATTTCAATAATGCCGTGGCATATTACCAGCACACAAAGGCTTGATAATAATACAAAAATATTCACGGATCACGAATAAAAAATATTTAGTGATTCGTACTAACCGTAGAAATACTTGGGCATTATATCTTTTGCTAATCCATACTTTTCAAACAAGATATATGTAAACTGAATTATTAATGAGTACTTAAATCGATAAATTTCAAAATGCCAAGCCACCTTTCGTAAGCACATATCCACCTAAAATTATTGCCACGATGTTACAGAAGCAGATATGAATTACAAGATGAAGAAGAACTCACACGTTAGTTATGTTGAAAACTTCGAATCTTAGAAAGAGCTCCTTCTACAATTGATTCGTTAAGTCAAGACATAATAACATCAAGATGATATCTGAGACTATTTTTCTGTCAGTTTTTGCACTATTCCTGTCTGGTCGATATGAGTATGTACACTGTAAAGTTGCCTCACTTGAAACATATTCAATCATCCCGTTGAAGGATTTCCAGCCACATCGTTTTTTCAAAGAAAACAGGGAATGGTATGCTGACTTTGACGCCTCAGCACGAGCTGTAAGTAAAGTAGTACATGATTTAAACTTCGACATTTCATTTATTCTGCAATTGTTCACTGGATCCACCTGTCACATCGTGATCGACAACTTTTTCAACATTGACATCGGTAATTCCGTGACAAGTGCAGTGCACCGAAGACCAGTGTTTGCAATTCTTGAAAACCATAACACAGTTCGATCAAATCGGTATAAAATTATTTGGGTTCCTTCTGAATTCAATGGTCGAAACAAAAGTGCTGTGAACACCATATTAAACTGCAAAACATCACAATATCTTGCACCTTTGAATCACGAAGACTTGCATTATAATCCCGAAATGTGTGTTCGAATTAAAGCGTTAACATATGCGGTCAATATAAAACCTTGGAATTGTCAGGTTCAAATTTCCGTACAAATCCCGATACAGTGGCGAGAGTTTACACGGTATCCACCGCCTTTCAAATACACAGTGGAAAAAGGTACTATACCTAGTTCAATTCGACCTAATCCATCCATAGTACCCAAGTTGCACATTTTCGTAAATCACGAAAAGTTACCCCAAACAGCAGCAAGTGTGAAAAAATTTATTCTCTGGGCAATCAAATCTCAGAGGTTTGCGACAATACACCACCCATTGTTTGATCCACTGTCTCAAATGAAAACGGTTTTAATAACACTGAGGGAATATATCGGTCGTCAAATGTTTAAATTAAACCAGATATCTACTTATTGGGAGAAGGTGAAATCAGAATATTTTTCGTTTGCATTTACCCCGATAACTTTGTCGACCATTTGCCAAATTTTCAAACAAGTTCCGGTCGAAACGCATAAACGGTGGAGTATCGATATCAGACAATTTTACGGAAAACATATCTTTCAATTTGTCAGAAGCATGCAAGCATGTGAAACCCGCCCTCGTTTCATAAATATTTTCCGCCCCAACCGTGAGTCGCAAATAATAACTGCCGCTGATATATTTTCATTTGGTATGGCATCAATGCTCCATGACATAATATCAAACGCCACCGAGATTTTTGGTGATTTTGACGAAGTTTACTGTCATAATGGAAATCCGTTTACCTACTTGTGCGGATCAAGATTTCCTGCTGACATTGCCATGGAAGTGTTCGCAATTGACGATAAGCTATCAGGCGCTGTTGGTCTGTCGTTCAAAGAGCAGATTCACAACTTGGCGTTCGTCAGTTGTGGAAGCGGACGAGAAAAGCAGTCGTACGGATTATCCGAGTTGCTAAGGGCATACAGTGTCGCTGTTTGGCTGTGCATTCTCACATTTTCAATAGCTTTGGCAGAAATTCACAGCAAAGTGTCTTCAACTGGTTCACGCCTGATTCATATAATTTCTTTAGTGAAATTGTTTTTGGAACAGGGTGACCCATTTAGGGAGTCCTGGCTCAAGAAAGACCATATGAGATTGACTGCTTTGGCTGCGTTATTAGTGGGAATAGTTATAAGCAACGGATACAAGAACACCTATGTCTACAATATGATATCACCAAGAGACTTGATCCCATATACTAAGTTTAAGGAGCTGGTGAGGGACGGTTTTACTGTTTATGTAAGACCAATTGATATCTTTATAAACACAGGCATTTGGGAGTTTAAGTCTACGGATTCGTTTATAAATTGGACAGCAGGCATTCGTCAGCCTTATGCTCATGAGATTTTCTCGTCAGACCCTGCGCCGGAATTAAGTCTTGAAAATATGTTTTCGTTTTCACCGGGATATAAATTTTCGTCACAATCTGAAGTATTGAATTGGAATATTTTAGTCGGCAGTATTGCCGTTAGAGAATCAAGTATGTTCACCTTGATGCAGCACTCTTCTCTCCATAACAAAAGCGCTGACGTTTTCAGAAAAACATTTTTACGCAATGCGTCAGAATGGCTGAGCTTAAATTCCGAAAATTACTATCCAAGGAGAAGCCAACTCCATCAAACATTACTGGAACCCCATGCAACAAATTTGTGGGATCACCTGGCGTCATGCAGTAAGTCAGCTTTGCTTTTGCCAACGCATATGGCCAACGCGTATGCTGTTAGATTATTTAAGGCTCACCCAAATTATAGGATATATGTGGGCAAGGAGACATACGCAAACATTTCCATCGGATTTCACTTGACTGGTTCCGTGCACCCAAATGTGCTCAAGAGAATCCAGGGGTTTATGTATTCCGGTATATGGAACTGGTGGTCGGAATTTATTCTCGAAAAATCGCGTTTCACTCCACTTCTAAAGGACACAACATTAAAGCGCCCAAATATGAAGGGGAATGTATCAAACATATTCTTAGTGCTGGTGTACGGAATTGCAGTGGCTTTCTTTTGTATTTTAGTGGAAACTGCTTCTATTACATATAGAAAGATTATGTATATTGGTCGGCGTATTGTTACCAGCATACGATTCTTGATCGGCTTCTGTTTGAAGAAAGTGTGTGGCAATTCTAACGCAATTTTGATGTAGTTCACTTTTAAACTCTGTAACACGTTGTGCTTCTCAGGATATAAAATTTCCATGTATTGATTTGCACAGTCACTGCTAACATATTTCGGTGTGTCTTACCAATCATATCTAAATCACTAAACTATGTAAATAGATGTACTTGTACAGATACAATGATGCTGAACATGGAAATGGAGACAATAAATGATTTAGAACACGAGAATGTTCAATAATTGCAAATTGAACGAAGGAAATGACAATCTGGTGTATTGTTTGTATTTTATCATTTATGTATAAATGATAGTCATAGCTCAGCTAAATAAAATGCATTTTTCATCTCAATCCTGAAAATTATTGATACGCATTTGATGGTTAAGAGGATAGGACCATAGTTTAACTATGGTTATTTATGAATTGAATAAATAAAAGAATTATCAAAATTGAAAATGTTCACCATAGCTTACTGAATAAAATACAGAACACCAAATTATTAATTGAGTGTATATACGACTTCCACAGCGCCAATTCAATTAGAATTCATTTTCTGTTTCTTTGCTGGCACGAGACCAAGATAGGCTGGTGTTTTGGAGCAAAATGTACTTTGGAAAGTTCCAAAGCAGCATAATACACATGCCTATATCTACCGCCAGTCAGCCAGTTTTGTTTTGATCATCTCAGCTGCTCATCAACACTTTCCGCGCAATAAATGCTCAAATTCTGTTTAATTCAATTCAATTTCCTTTATTGCAGATAAATCAGTACTGACAAATCCATATTTTGAAGAAGTAATAGAAAATGTTTGGTTGATGATATTACATAATTAGGTCATTGTAAGATATATGTAAATATACAACAGTCTGAGTATTCAACAATTCATAACAAATAATATTGGGATTCCACCCGACAATATGCAAGTTAACTACGCAACACAAGGTCATATGAAGGTTCTGCTTCAGCAACTAGCCGCATGCGAATGCATTTTAAGGCAGAACCACGCAATAGCTTTCTGATAGCATTGCCAACATCAGACCAGAAACATTAATTAAGTTCGATATTACTATCATAATACATCAAGATGGAATAACTGATTACATATTCACAGAATTTAATTTAGCGTAGCATTTAGTGTGTTGTATAGGCCCAGCTCAGCTCCATACGTAGACTCACGAAGAAGAATGAATCTCCAAGATTTATATAAAGAAGAATTTGAAAAGATTCTGGAGTTATAAATGTTGACCAAAATTGGATTGCTCGATACAGCAAGTCTGGACGCCAGAGAAAACGTGGATCTTCTTAGAACTGCATTGAAATCTGAGACGCCATTCTGAGCAAACATTTCACTTGCACTGCACCGCCTGGAGTACGAGAACATGATTCTGAAAGCATCATTGTACGCCACTTTCACCGCATTCACAAATTTTGTCAAATTGGGCACCCAGAGACTGGAGCAGTAAATGTTGCTGAAGAAAGTTTTGAAGATATATTTTTTAACGTCCACACTACACGTACCAAATCGAGAACGATCAAGATTTGCTTGCATGTAGAGCTCCCTTTTCCGCCTTGTAAACTCAGCCACGTCACGATCCCAACAACTAATCTCATAACCTACTCAATACTTTAGACCTACTCAATACGGACATTCTATTCAATGGTCAGATACTTTGCACAATCTGACCATTGAATAGAATGTCCGTTCATTACTAATAATGGCCTTTCCTCATCACTCATGGACTTTGGGATGAAGCACTGTAGAAATTTTTGATTTTGCACCATTGAATGTTATATTATGAGATTCTCCATATTCTACACATATTTTCAACAGTCTTTTCATTGCTGCAATGGTGATCGTCATTATCATAACAATATCATCTGCATAAGCCAAATAATTGCAAATTATGGATCCAGCGTGGCACCCAATTCCAGTGTTTTGCAATTGGACATATAAGTCGTCCATGAAAACTGCAAAGTACTGACTAGAATTTAATCCACCCTAGCGTACACCGACTCTAACAGCAAACCTATTGGAAGTTTCATTTCTCCAGCAACATACAAACATTTGCTCATTAAACCAAAACTGGAGAAAGTTAATTGTCTCATAATCTAAACCCAGTTGGCAAAGCTTGTCGAGAAGTAGTTGATGCGGAATAGTATCGAAAGCTGCAGTCGCGTCTAAATAGCACAGAGAGACAGGCGTGTTCCTACGAAGATAATGATGAGACAGTTGCCTCAGTGTAAATTTCGCTGTCTCCGTGCCCACTTTCTTCTTGTATCCGAATTGACCAGGCTGGGTGTACAGGTTGGATACATAGTTGTGGGAAATGAGCATTTCAAACACTTTTGACAAAACAGTGGTCAAGGCAATAGGTCGATAATTTTTTGTTAAAGTGGCGTCTAGTCCATTTCTCTTTAAAAAAGGGGCCACCGATACCAGCATAATAATATCTGGAACATAGCCCTGTGCCAGACACGCGTTAAACATATTTGAAATAACTTTACTTATAACAGGATGGGCATGTTTCAAAGTTTCAGCTGACGAACCATCTGGTCCTGCAGCCTTGCCACTTTTTACAGATACAGCCAGAGTTTTTTTACAGATACTTTTTACAGCCAGAGTTTGATACAGTCTGAGACATCCGACGACGTTATCCATTATCCGACGTTACACGAAACGATCCATGTCGATTACAATGGTCACATTTATGTACAGTTTTTTTGCTGCATCCTTTAAATTGCTTTGCAGCGCCTGTAAAGCACTTTTAAATTTCTTTCTCTTCTCGACCATGTCGTTGTAGTGCACAGGATTTCGCCTACCATTACTATTCCAAATAAGAAAGCGTGTCCTGTAATCTGCATACTTGGATTTGGCATAGGTATTCCAGCCAGCAATTTGTCGGTGTGTCATTGCCCTTGTCTGAGATTTTTTGTGTAGCCTTTCTTCGCATTTACTCAAACAGGAAGTAAGGATAGTACAAACATCTGAGATCGATTGTCGGTGTGAAAGGTCAGAACATTCTTTTTGCGTGCACAACGCCATCTTATCCTCCGCTGTCGTTTTCCGCCATTGGAGTTTACTCCAACTTTAGAACTTACACTAACATGCGGAGCCAATGAAAGTTCAAGTTTAAAACATAATGGAATGTGATCACTCGGCGTGATTTGATAGGGCTGTGAAACTTGGCTACTGCTGGATATGATCACATGATCCAACCAGCTGCAGGTTCCGGTACCTTTGCTAACAAACGTCACAGTGTCACTTGGCAGCGAATCTATGTCATGTAAGAGACAGTCATTATCACTACAGAATTGAAATAAGTCTCCCATTACTACAGCCGGACCAGCATGGTTCACTATTAGACCGTTAATCTTACCAATATACTGTGAGATCAGGTCTTCATTCTGGTGCAAAGGTGACATTTTTTACTTTCCAGTCAAGTGTACTCAAAACTTTCACAATTTCCAAAACATGCTTTTGTTTTACATCTGCATCTCTAGGAGCTGATCGCTTTCCAAGGTTGCCTCCTATCGAGTTAAGTCTATCTCTTGCCTCTGATACTTCAGAGGCATTATAGAATTTAGAGAAACAGAGAGATATCGTCAGCTGTCCTACCAGTGATAAGTGCATGTACACCACTAGTCAGTAAATCACATACTACCTGTAAAGGCGGAGCTTCGTCACCCATCATACTCACATGTACATTCCTACAAGTATATATTAAAGAAGTGCTCAAAAAGGATAGCTGCAGAGCCACTGAAAAATTTGTCAAAAACTATAAAAATCAAACTATACAATCAATTTACACAAATTCCCATTGTCACAGGACTACGGTCAATGATTTACATTACTGTTGTAATTTTTAAAAAATTGAATTTTCCAGTTAAAAAAAGAATTTGAGAGAGCACAAATAAAAACACATGCTACCAGCAGCAGCTTGCAGAGCGTTAATTGTTTTAACTGATATAGTACGGTTCAACTAATTCCGATACAAGTAATATTTTATATCTTGAAAATAATTTTTGTTTTTTTGTTGTTACGTGTTTTTACATGCGTCCGGCTTAAAAATATGCCGTCCGCTGTATGATTGTGACTTGTGTGGGAAAAAAGTAGTTTTTATTAACGACGCAAATAAAAACAGCGGTAAAATGGGCTACTCGATATTTTGATTTAATTATTATAACAACTTTCAGACTACGTGATATTAATTGCACTCTCATTCATGGCATTGTAAATTGTAAAACTTTCACAAATTCAGTTATTCCGGAAATATTTAAATTTGTATCGCATCTTCACAGAATGTCTGATTGTCATGCAGCGACCTGGAATGTTTTGCAAATATTTGCTCAAGTGGAACTGTTTCTGATGAAGCTGAAGTACTGCCTCCAAACACTCTGTAGTGGGTTGGACGTCAGAAAGCGAATTGAAACGAATTAATCATTTCCGCAGTGCCTTAGATGCCTCGTATGAACTATTTCTTGGAGATGCTTTGGATGAGCTAGGTAAATATACATTCAAATGAAACAGCAATGTATTAAACAACCACAAAAATATACTTTTTTGTTGTAGTGTAAATTCAAATTGTTTTTTGTTTATTCATTTTAGATAATCTGCGTCTAAATGCCGTGGCATTGATAGAACATCTTTACCGCTGCTATATAATATAAAATATAATTCTAATGACGTTTACTATGCTGCCACAATTCACCGATTCATGCGTATAAATGTGCATAATTCCCGGAATGCACAAATTATTTTCGCCAATTGGATTTAAAGAGCTGGAAAATCGTTGCATTTTACTTGTTATGCTATTATCCTAACTGCGAGCTATATAATTCCAGAATGAATAACTATCTTACAAAGTGTGAATATTGTACATACACACGTGGGCAGTGATAATCGTTTGTTTCAGTGTTAAATAATATTCCTAGAAATACGATCTATAATTTTGAAAATACATCTGTCAACATGGTCGTTCCGTTTTTTGAAATAGGCATACGCAGTCCGACGGTGTAATTGCAATTGGCACTATGTGAACATGTTGGTTTTGGTGTTAAAAGTACTTCTTATACTTACACACCAGGTGTGCTTTTCATGCAACAGATACCTAGTCCAAAAATGTCTTCTACATTTTGGTATCTCATATTTATCCTGTATAACACAATACTAAAGCTGATCTCGACCAGTATCCCGACCATATATTATGCGATAAAATACTTACATCATTCGGTTTGTTGAAATGTGCATATAGTGCCAATTGTAATGATACCATCGTATTACAAAAATAAATGTGCCTTGAATCCACAGAGTGTGCAGTGTACGGAGACTGTGAGTCCCATTCTGTGATAATGATAATCATCTTGACTCGATCTGTTCACACAAGTTAAAAAGTGTTTTCATTACTTATGATTAGCCTGCAGTCGACAAAAATGAATCCGTACCCTTGTTCAGACGAAGAGTACTACTATAAGCTGGGCAACATGGTGCTCAGTTCGTGCCAGCATCTCCGGACAATTTTCAAGGCTCGTTGGAAGTCAGGAACGGAAGAGGAATGGATAAATTCAACAGATAACTTTCATCATTTTCTTAACGGAGTGGGACGAAAAGCTTTCAAAAATGCACAATCTTTCGAAAAAACTACAATGAAAGACAAGTGCGTGGAAGATTGGGATATTGCGCTAATGTGCACTGTGCTTCTCAATTTTGGATGCGTTGAAAAATACAAACAGGAAAATTCCGCCATTCGGCAGTTGAAGTCAATACGAAACTCGCTGGCTCATAGCAGCAACCAAAAATTCCGAGAACGGAGTATGAGAAAAATGTTGACATTTTTCGATGCAGTTTGCTGGACCTGGGAATGCTGGAGAATGACATTGTCCATCCCATAGAAAATGCGGGAATGACGTCGTCTTCACTGGCATTGGAACTGCTACAGAAATTAGATAAGAAAGCTCAACACTTTTTAAATAAAGGGAATGTAAAAACAGCAATTGATTGCTACTCAGAAGCCATTGAAATTCCCAGTTTGCTGCCAGAAAGTGTAGGAAGTGCATACGAGAATCGCGCCGAGTGTTTCCTTAAATTAGCAAAAAAGCCCAACAGCGACCCCGAAAACTGCGACCAAGCATTACTTGACATTTCAAAAGCTATAACGCTTAACGAGTCTTCATGGAGAGCTCACCATCTTGCTGCGCAGAGCCACCAGTTAAAAAACGACCTCGAAAAGGCAATTTACCATTTCGAGCGTGCGTTGTCCATTTCTCCGGCACAACATACAGTTAGGAATGATTTCGACTCTTGTAAGGTTCTTGCTGGTGGGCAGCGCAGATTTGACCATCTGAACCCTCGAATGATGCCAATGAATCTTCAGGAGCGCCTTGCTCACACAGAAAAGGAAACTGGAATGAAGTTAAGCGAAAAAAAATTTGATGAATTAAACGAAATTTATGGCGGCCTGGTTGTAAAAGGACAGGACCATGTCTTCCATGGTCACAAATACTTGTGCGGGTGGTACGTCTCACAAAATTTCACGGAAGCTGCCAAGCATTTCGAGAAGGCAGCGCGTGTGAAGAATGCTGAGGGCATGTACAATCTTGCATTGTGCTACCATCAGGGCCAAGGGGTACCGCAGAACGTTCAGAGGGCTTTGGATATGTACCGCGAAATTGCTGCGATGGATCCAAAAACGCCTGGTGAAGCCACTGCATTGCAGTGCAACGTTGGGGTGGCAGGAGCGCAGCATTCTCTTGGTCTTCTGTACGACGATGGTATCGCAGTAGAACAGGATCACATCGAGGCAGCGAAATGGTACAAGAGGGCAATGGAAAACGGCGTGGGTCATGCCGCCAACAATTTGGCTATTATTTATTCAAAAGGTAAAGGAATAAGTCGAGACATGAAAATGGCAAAAATGTGCTGGAAAGAAGCTGTAAATCTGAAGGACCCAAATGCATCCGCCACTCTGGTGAACTACTACTTGAATGAACTGGAGCCAGAAAAAGCACTGGATATGGTTCGAATTGGCAGGGAAATGGGGAATAGCGGATTACTTCAGACATCTGACGTAGAGCTGAATAAAATGATAAACGACATAAAGTCAATCAGGGATGCAGAGGAGCCACACGTTGCTCAATTTGAACATGCCAATAATTTGGATGTCAAAGGCTTAACATTTAAGGAAAGACTAAGCAGGAAAAATAACAGTGTATGTCCTTCGGAGGATAAACTTAACAAGATATTTGGCAAGGGCCCCTCAAACTATGTAAGCAGGGGTGACAGCTGGGGAGGTAAAATGCAGGGAAAGTTGACCCTGGAAATGTTACTAACCATCCAGGAGAAAGCTATTGAAGGCTCAGAGACAGCAACTCGGATTATGGAGACGTTTACATGTTCATTTGAACTCAATTTTCTTTTGGAGACCGGCAGGTACAGCACAAAAGAGGAGAAAATGGATATATTAAATTCACTTTATTACTGCGCTACAATGGAACTACACATGCTGTCATTGTCGGAATTTTCAACAAAGCAGCTCAAGTCTATTGTTGAAATATTATTCAAAGAGGCATGTGAAAAGAAGGGAGAGGATGATATGAAGATTCAGTTTTGTTACGTAATATTAAATTTAAGCGGATCGGTGCGGTCAGAGAACTTATACTCCATAGAATTACTCAAGGAAGGCATCAAACGCTACCCGACCAATTTACACTATTACGATCATTTAGTAAACGTTCTTGCATATAAGCAAAAATACAAAGAGGGGAGATTTTATGCAGAGGAAGGTCTAAAGAAGTTTCCTAATAATCCCGACCTTCTGTACAGTCTTGCAGTTCATTTTCGCTTAGGGAGACTCCCCTCAGAAAGCAATGACCAATGCAAAGCAACTTTCAAGGAATTTCTAAAGTATGCGCCTGTGGACCACCGAAAACGTCCCAAAGCCTTCTATCAATTAAGTTGGCTTTACTTAACGGATCCACTGCAAGACAACCCAGAAATGGGACGTAACTCTGAAGAAATGAGCATTGTGAAAATGTATTATTGCCGCGGCAAAGAAGCTGAAAGGAGCCAGTTGCCTTGTTATTTGCCTTACGGAGAGTCAGATGTGCAATGCTTGGTTCAAAATCTTCTAAAATTAAACAACGAAATGGTGAACAAGGTCACACT
Organism: Sinella curviseta; assembly: GCA_004115045.4. Lineage (NCBI taxonomy): Eukaryota > Metazoa > Arthropoda > Collembola > Entomobryomorpha > Entomobryidae > Sinella > Sinella curviseta. Next base: position 791,742 of record CM023203.3, read on the forward strand.
ACCTGTGAATTTTGGTAGCCAATACGACCGTCCAAAAAACCTGATAGTGCGAAAGCCGTACCTAACAAGCCCAACAAGGAAAGCCGTGGTACGTGCTCACCGAGAGAAACTGAAGAAGACACATGAAAATTTCCAGGAGACGGACGGATGGAAAATTCGTACTTCTACACTTGTACCGAAATTTAGCCAGACGACCGTGAAGAAGATGTCTACCGTAACACCAATAACCTTGGAAGAAATGAATCCCACTCAGGACCACATTTTCACCAACAGGATTCTCGACCTCACTATTATTGACGACTTTACGGTATTGTTCCCATCAATTCCCTTGATCGGGGAAGATAGCAACGGAGATGTAACCCGGCTCTACATTTACAACGTGGACAAGAATAAGGGTGCATTGGACAATTTTCGAGTAGGTTGTCGCGTTGCCATTATAAATCCATACATGAGGATTTCGGGTCATAAGATAACCAATGGAATTAGAGTTGACGACCCAAGATGCATTGTGTATTTGAAGAAAGTTGAAAACATGTGAAGGTTTTGTGGCGAGGGAGGTGCTTCTCGAATGTGTTTCAAGTGTAAGCGGCCGTATTGTTCGAGAGAGTGTCAGAGGCTGGATTGGAAAGAATTCAATCACAAGTTAATTTGTATGTTGGAGTACTAGAATTGTGCACAGATTTGGTTGTCAGGTGTACATATATACTCCAATGTTTGATGTAATTTGCAATCATTTAAATATTAATCACATAATTAATTAAATACCTATGTGGATGCAAAATAGTATATAGAATACATAATATACATTGCTGTTTAGTTTACGTATTTTTCCGTATCAATAAAATAACAACATTTACAGATCGAATACTTTGTTCCCATATGTCTAAATCGAAATTTTAATGAAAAAGTTGAAAAAATGAATTATCAGTTTAATTACAACCAAAAGTTCACCGTATATAGTTTTGAATGAAACAAAATTCAACTACATCCAGAAGGTCGATAATTTGCGTTATCAATTCCAGTCGTTTTAATTTCATCTAACGTTTATTAAAAAATATTTTAATAAACATTAATATGTTATGCTCATATATGAGCCATGATGACACGACAAAAAATTTAGGCTGGTTGATAGTCCATATCTTCATAATATATAATTAATTTGCGGGTTTTGATTGCTAATCTTGCAAACGAAGTTCTGCTTGTTTAAATTCCATTGCTTCTTAAAGAATCATTACTATTTATTTCATAACGAAAGAATGTTTAGTAACAACAATTGCCAAATTAAGTAATTTAAGGAGATGAAATTTACCATTTATTCGGAACTTATCGGATTAAGGGCTACTGTAAACAATGTACTTAATTTACTGCTAATAATTACAGGATGTCCTGTTCAAGTTGAAAACCAGTAAGTCATGCATCGCTAGGTAATGATATACGTTCCGAAAGGTAACTTATACAATATTGTTGACTTGTGAAAAATTCTATTGTTTCGCAACGAATGAAGAGAAAAGATCTCCAGATAACCCTAATCGTTTAATAACCCCTAGTGGGCAGTATTGAATATTTTATCTAATGGGAATGACGCAAAATAGCCGCGGAGTATGCGGAACTATACCACCAGGGATTACTTATCGCATATAATTAATTAGAGTGGTACCAAATAGCTTATTGCTATATAAAACCATGTCAATTTCGAGTAGTCCACGAAATTGAATATGCATGCACATAACACATTTTATATCTATATATCGTCGTGTGCAGTTGAAAAATTGATATGCGTAATGTTAATCAAGAAGCACATATCAACTTTTCAACTGCACCCGACGATATATCTTCAAGCTACTGTTGTCAAGTATTGCTTTTTGAGTATTCGCAAAAAATTCTATGCAACATTTCAACAATACATTGGCTTATTACCAGCTAAGGAAAGCTCGATAGTAATAAAAGAAAGTCGTGTTGAAAACTTCGACTCTGAATAAGAGCTCTATCTACAACTGATTCGTTAAAACAAGACATAGCAGCAACAAAATGATTTCTGAGACTTTTTTTCTGCTAATGTTGACACTTTTCCTGTCTGGTCAATATGGTTACGTACACTGTCAATTTTTCGCAGCCAAAACGTATTCAATTATTCCCTGGAAGGATTTCCAGTCACATCGTTTCCACCCTAAAGAAACGTAAACCCTGTTACGAAATGATCTCTTCAAGCGCTAATAAATTATTACTAAAAATGGTTCTTCACACTAATGTCACGTATGGAGCACATTATTTATAACCGCCGGACAAGAGATAATCCGGTCCCTAACTATCCTTGATATACGAAGCTAACACAGCAAATTGATGAAACAATGTTGAATTATCGTTAGATTTTGATTTAGATTATTAAGTGTTGCTAATATTAAAAGCTGACAAAAGTACGGTTCCAAAGGCAAAATAAACTCGATGCTGCTTAACGTTCAGAAGCCAATATCTATAAACCATTGCTAAATGTATGCTTTATACCTACTTACTTATATTTCCCTTGGCTTTCTACAATGTCTGTGAAACTTATCATGTCCACAAGCACGTTTTAAATGAATCGAATCAGATATAGGTAATTTTCACGAAGACTTCCAGCGTCATTGTGAGCTTATTTGCAGCATCTACCACAGTCACTTCTTTCGTATTAATCATTCTTTCCGAATATATTGCTTTCTACTTCAGCAAAACCAAAAAAGTAGGGCTTTAGGTTGTCATATGCAGAATCAGCACAAAATTCTCTACAAAATCGGCATACTCACACTAAAATATCGAAGGGACCGTTCCATTACTTTACTTGTTAGTATTTTGGGGACTATTGCGTAAACGTTAGGGATCAGTCATATGGGTAGGATACTTCAGAAAATGATGAAAAAATTAAATTTTATCTACCAAAAATTTCCTGTGCGCTTGCATTTTCTTACTAAAATAGACACTGTTACGTACGCGACAACATAAAATAATTTGAGCGTACATATCTGGCTACGAAACTGTTATTGTTACATAACTGGTGCGATCATATTGACGCTGACATTGACACTGACTTGGTATGGGAATCTGTCATTCGAAAATAAGGTTGATGTGATTAGGTTTTATCATTCTGCCTCTAGCAGTCTAAGACTTCGAAAGTTTCTACTCGACCATTTGTATGGTGAAGATTGAGTCATTGATTGTCACTGATTGACAAATTTTTTATTGCATTGCATATACAACTTTAAGTTATTATTTCTAAATCGAGGAGTTAAATCTGTTTTAACATACGAAATCGTTCATAAAAATGCGTCTTGTTGGTAAGCTTAATATACACAAATTTATATACTATATTTATTTAAGTAAAGTAAAATTAAAAATTAAATACTAGTTCAATTTAGTAAAATTGTGATAAAATTTCGCTAATACTAGTAAGTGTAACAAGTGGTGAAGTCATTTAGCAAAAAGCTGGTTAACAGTGGGAAAAAGATCAAATATTGTTATCAAGCGTCTACATTTGTATTGTTCTTAATTCATTGCCCTAGGCATTATTCTGGTAATTACACTGGTGGGTCTCTGTCGTCCAGCACCGGTCATACAATCAGTGGTGCCTGTCATTAAGGGAGGCTTACGTCATGCTGGAATTATGGATTTCATCGGCACCACACGAGCGGCGTTGGGAAATGCTGGAGACTTTGCCAACCGGAATGGGTTCCAGTACAACAATGTTTACAACGCTATATTGCAATACAGCGTCATGCAGGCGTATGGGCAAATGGAAGGCAACAAAATCCAATCTGAAAATGCGGATGCTCTGGGTAAAGTGAAAGGGGAACTGTCACAGCTTGTAATTTTACAGTATGTAATGTGTGGAATCTTCGTCATGTATGGCTTAGTGGGAGTAATCTCAGCCATAAAAAACAATCAAGGCCAAACCATGAATGTTGTTAATTCATAAAAAAGCTTTGTTTTAAAGTGAATGGAAGTGCCTAGTTTAACGGAAACGACGCGGTTTACTAAAATATGATTACCTAATACCTATTAAGTATAAGGATCAAAATACATATACAATATATATACCTAGTAATAAAACTACATATATAAGTAATTTCTCCTATATATATAAACATACTTATAAAAATATATACACCGAAAAACAATAATCCTAATAACGTTTTATGTTCTATGTAATAAGTCCTTCAGACTTGATTTATCAATTATTTCGCTAATACACATTGATTTAATAATCTGATAACGTATATACCAAATAAGAAAGTGTCCTATAATATTAAAAAATTTAAGTAGAATAAGAATCAAAAAATCTTCATTTTAAATTGTTGATGCTCTATGGGTCCAATGACCCCAAAAGGGTTTATGAGAATAAAACCAATTATTATTATTATTATTATTATTGACACTGACTACAAGATAAAAATGATGCACTCTCAGTGGAGGTGTATTGCATAATAGCTCGACAGGTTAAATGTTTGACCATGACGAATGATAAAAGCTGCTACGGTCAAGATAATAATACGTAATTTCAGCTACTCTCGTACATAATGAGTGCCAAACTAATTAACCAGTGTGTCAGTGTTGTCATTACATGTCCATAGCATCAAATAAAACAAACATTTAAAAAATGATACTAAGGCAAGTTGGTATTATAGGGGATTGATCATCATTAATTAGCTGCCAACAAACAAAATAAAAGTGGGATATCAACGCGACTATTTTTCGAGGAATTCGATTTTTGACGCAGTCATTGGGGCTGATTTTCTTGTGCTTCAGTTCTTGTCTACAATGACCTATTACCTATTATCTGGAACATTTGAAGAATGTCTATTACGTATGAACTGTGAATCGAATTGCATAAGCTTATATTCATATTCACATTCCCGAAAAAGCCGACTAGAATTCTGAAAAAGAATTCTCATTTAGAAAGCATTTATTTTCATCATTAATACGGAATTCACCGCATTCACCGTATGAAGGGTATTGTGAACAATGTATTTAATTTATTGAAAACTGCTACTTATAATTAAAGAATGTATTTTTCAAGTTGAAAGTTATTGCTTGCACGTAAGCTACAATACAGGTATTGTTATCAGATGAATGTACGGTTTGATGTATTGTCATTACCATTTAATGGGTCAGGTTCAAAATATGCTTTTGTTTACAGAGTAGTGTAAAACGCTGGAAAAAAGAAATTAAATCAAGTTACGCTAGGAAATGAAATACTTTCCGAAAGGGTGCTTATACAATACCGGATGATATGTGCAAGATTCAATTGCTCCGTAACAAATGGAGGGAAAAGATCCCCACCCAGATAACCTTTATCATTTCCTCACGTCTAATGTATCCATGCGTCGATGATTACCATTAAATAAACTTTATGAGAAAGACCACACTAGATACACATTCTACTACTTTGATAATTCTTTCTGACTCGCCGGCGTATTAAATATTTTAGCTAATGGGAAAGACACAAAGTGGCAACGAAATGGCTGGAACTTGAACACCCAGGAATTACTTATCACATGCAATTAATTGGAGTGGCACTAAATAGCTTATTACTAAACAACACCATTTCCAATACTTCACTAAATTGAATTATGCACATGACACATAGTATACCTATATACATGTTCATGCTACTGTTGTCAAGTATTGATTTTTGAATATTCGAAATAAATTTTCTATGCCAGATTTCAATAATGTCGTGGCTTATCACCAGCGAAGGAAAGCTCGATAGTAATAAGAATTGTACGGTCCATGAATACAAATATTCAATGATTCGAAAGGTTAAGTTTGATTGTTAACTTCCATCTGTTTCACAACCCGCAGTTTTGGGTCCCTGTTGGCACCAAATAACATACCAAAGATTAGTTTTAATGTTCATGTTCAAATCGTGTTGAAACCTAGTAAGCTCACTGATCCTGACATTTCTACAAGCAATAGCTACCTATGTTAACTGAATTATTAATAAGCAGTTGAATTGGTAATTGCGTTCCCCTTTATCCAAACGCCAGGCCAGCTTTCGTAAGCACACATCTACCTGAAATGGTTGCCACGACGTTACGGAAGCTACAAATGCATTACACGAAGAAGAAACACTGACATTTTAGTCGTTTTGAAAACTTCGACTCTGAAAGCTCCTTCTACAATTGATTCGTTAAAACGAGACATAATAACATTCAAGATGATTTTTGAAACTATTTCTCTGTCCGTTTTTGCCCTTTTTCTATCTGGTCGATATGAATACGTACACTGCAAAGTTGCCACAGTTGAAACATATTCAATTATCCCATTGAAGGATTTCCAGCCACATCGTTTCTACACAGAAGAAAACTTGGAATGGTATGCTGACATTGTCGCCCAAGCACGAGCTGTAGCTAAAGTAGTACCGGATTTAAACTTTGACATTTCATTTATTCTGCAATTGTTCGCTAGCTCCACCTGTCACGTGGTGATCGACAACTTTTTCAACATTGACATTGGCAACTCCGCGACAAGTGCAATGCATCGGAGAGCAATCTTTGCACTTCTTGAAAAACATTATACAAGTCCATTATATCCGTATCGACCTATTTGGGCTCCTTCTGGATACAATGGCACAAACAAAAGTGATTTGAACGAAATATTAAACTGCAAAACATCACAATATCTTGCACCTTTTAATGATGACTACTTGCATCCTACTCCCGAAATGTGTGTTAGTATTAAAGCTTTAACGTATGCAGTCAAAACAAAACCTTGGAATTGTCAGGTCCAAGTTTCCGTACAAATCCCGGTACAGTTGCGTCAGTTTAAACACCATCCACTGCCTTTCGTATACACAGTTGATAAACATGTTAAAAACAGGTTTATGCGAGTAGATACGTCCACGACACCCAAGTTGCACATCTTTGTAAGTCACGAAAAGCTCCCGCAAACAGCAACCAGTGTGAAAAAATTTATTCTCTGGGCATTCGATTCTCAGTATTTTGCGAATCGACATCACCCAATATTTGATCCATTGTCTCAAACGAAAACAGTTTTGGTAACACTTGGGGACTATAACGGCCGACACGTGTTTAAATTAAATCAGATATCTACTTATTGGGAACAAGTAGAATCCAAAAATCTTACATTTACATATACGCCGCTAACGTTGGCCTCCATTTCGCACATTTTGAAACATATCCCGACTGAGACACATCTACGGTGGAGTATCAATACCATAGAAGCATTCGGAGAACATATATTTCAATTTATAAGGAACATGCAAGAATGCAAAAGCGGCCATCGCTTTGGTAGTCCATTCCGCTCCAAACGTGATTCACAAATGATTAGTGCTGGGGACATATTTTCAAATAGCATAGCAGCAATACTTTACGATCTAATATCAAATGCCACCGTCATTTTTAAGGGTAAACTCGACACGTACTGTCATGACGGAAAACCGTTCCGCTACCCACGGGGATCGAAGTTTCCCATTTACTTGGCCTTGAATGTGTTTACAATTGATGACAGATTGTCAGGCGCACTTAGCCTGTCGTTCAAGGAGCAGATTCACAACTTGGCGTTCGTCAGTTGTGGAAGCGAACGAGAAAAGCTATCATACGGACTGTCCGAGTTGCTAAGGGTTTACAGTGTCGCTATTTGGCTGTACATTCTGGCATTTTCTATAGTATTGGCTGAAATGCACAGCAAATTATCTTTAACTTCGTCACGGATCATTCATATAATTTCTTTAGTGAAATTGCTTTTGGAGCAAGGTGACCCATTCAGGGATTCATGGTTCAAAAAATCACATATGAGATTCACTGCTTTGGCTGCGTTGTTAGTGGGGATAGTTATCAGTAACGGGTACAAAAACACGAACGTCTACAATATGATATCCCCAAGAGAATTGGTACCATATACCAAGTTTGATGAGTTAGTGAGGGACGGTTTTACAGTTTATGTAAGACCAACTTACATTTATATAAATGTACCAAAGTGGAAGTTTAACTCAACGAGTATGTTCAGAAATTGGACAGCAGGTATACGTCAGCAAGGTTCTCATAACATTAAATCATCGGAACCTTTCCCAACATTTAATATCTTTAACCTTTTTGGGAGCCTTTTTGGAGGTCCCTATTTTGCGTCTGAGTCTGAAATATCGCAATGGCTCAAAATGCTCAGTAATATCGGAGTTAGTGAATCAAGTATGCGTCATTTGTTGAAACACTCTGCTCTCCACAAAAAAAGCCATAACACTTTCAGAGCAACATTTCTCACCAATACGTCAGAATGGCTAAGCTTAAATTGGACAAATTACTGGTCGAGAAGGGCTCACCTCGAGCAAAAACTGGTGGATGCTCAGGCAAAGGACTTGTGGAATCACCTGGCGACATGCAACAAATCCGCGTTGCTATTGCCAATGTACATGTCGAACGACTACGCTGTTAGATTGTTTAAAGCTCACCCAAATTACAGGATATACGTAGGCAGAGAGGCCTACGCAAACATTTCCATTGGATTTCACTTTACTGGTTCTGTGCATCCCAATGTGCTCAAGAGGGTTCAAGGGTTTACGTATTCCGGTATATGGACCTGGTGGTCGGATTTTATTCGCGAGAAAATGCGTTTCAGTCCACTTCTTAAGGACACTACTTTAAAGCGCCCAAATATGCAGGGGAATGTATCAAATATATTCTTAATTCTGGTGTATGGTATCACGCTGGCCTTCGTTTGCATTTTAGTGGAAACTGCTTCTACTATGTACAAAAAGATTATGTGTGTTGGTAGGCGTATTGTTACCTTCATACGATTCTTGTTCGGTTTTTGTTTGAAGAAATTGTGTGGTAATTCTAACGCAATTTGGTCGTAGTTCAATTTGGAGTTTTATAACACTGTACGCATCAATGCAAAGTTTTTTTTGTTTTCACTAGAACTTTCACTGCCGATATACTCACGATTGTATCTCCTTTCGAAGAAGTAGATCTAAATAACTGAGCGATTTAAATATGTGTAGACATACAGAATAGCGGAGAGAATCCACGATATGGTTGCTTAGTTTATATATTTTTCCGTACCATTAAACTAATATTTACGGACCAAATTGTTTCCACTAGAAATGTATTTACATATTGCACTACAGAGTTGTGACTAAATGTTATAACATCAAAATATTGGATACGACATAATAAATTGTATACTAGTTGTATAATGTATTGATTTAATTATTTGAGTGGTCCTACCCAACGGATTGTTAGCTACTGGTTATTTACAACTAGACGCAAATATTATTGACTAGAACATGTGCAATTTGTGACAATAGATGTATTAAGTGAATGAATCATACGAAGTAGCATATTATCTGAATATTGACAAAATGAATACATAGCTGTATTTACGCCAATCGAAAGTGGCTGCTAAAACTCATTAAGTATCAACGATTGTGTACGTATGCTGAGAACATTTATTATCGGGATTTATTGGCTTAACGCTCGCTCATTTATTGTATGATATGCAATGTCACACCGCTTAGAATCGACCTCGAATTTCTAAATGACAACTCACTTCACTCATTATTAAATCCGTAAAGACAGCAAGTTTCCGCCATTTACTTCGATCATTTTAACTTAACATACAATATTAACAGTAACTAACTGTTCATAATTCGATCTGATCCCAAATGCAAGCAAGTCATATAATCTAAATAGTACATTTACCGTTATCATATATGTCCAAATGAAAACGGGACGAATGCAACAAAGCAGTTTCGAACTTGCAGGGATGATGTCCCTTAGAGTGTATGCGCTTCAATGTATCAGCAATCAAAAACACAATGGAATGGATAAATGGTACGCAATACAGAATCTGAATTTGAAACTTTTATTCGTCTTGCCATTTCAGGTACAACTGGTTTTCAAATGGTGACACGTTAAGAATAAAAATCTACTAACAATTAATCAATCAATAATTATAATTACGTATAATTTATTCTCGTAATAAAGTCTAAAATTTTATATCGTTCAGTTGCCCTACTTTTAATTCCTTAGGTAGATCATTCCATAAAGAAACACCTCTATAATCTAAAGAGTTTTTTTAACATTCTGAATTGTATTTCGGGATAATTAAACGAGGTATCTCATTCAATAAGGATTGTTTGGATAATTCTATTAATTCATTCTTAATATCTGTATATACCCCTTTTAATATTACATAATCTCTGCGTTGTTGCAACTTGCAAGGCGAAGAAATCATAACTTTTCCTTACATCAGACATAACTACCTTTTGCCCACCTTTCTTCCTATGATGCCCCCGGAAAAATTGTTTCGACGATACGTCTGTCAATTTGTCGTAATCTGGTGCTGATGCCGGTTGAGAGACACATATTCTTTTACATTAGTACTCATTATGAACTCCGATACAAATACTGCGGAGTTGTAACGACCAGGCAAAGTATTTGCATAGCTGATGTGAGTAATATTGTTTCTGTCAAATTGTTTACATAAAAATCAATACGGAGAATTAGTTTGTTTTCACATTACAAATTAATGTTACTACAAATTAATTGGTGAAGATAATATCTTTCAACATGTTTTAACAACAAGAACCCTTAAATAATATTGATACTGTATTTTGTGCTTTAGTGGATAGTATTTATATTAGCCAAAGAATGGTAATTTATGAATAAATAAAAGAATTATCGAAATAGAAAATGTTCACCACTGCTGAATAAAATACAAAACATCAATATATTAATTAAGTGAATACATGGAATCCAAAACGGCAATTCGATATTATTTACCGTTCATGTTTTGTTTGTTTGCTGGCACAAGATCATAATTTACTTGTGGTTTGGAGCAAGATGTACTTAGGTAAGTTCCAAAGCAGCATAATATACATACCTATATGAACCGTGAGTCGGCCAGTTTTGTTTTGATCATCTAGCAGCTCAAACTGTCACATATTGATAGACAACTTTTTTAATATCGACATTGTTAACTCCGTGACAAGTGCAGTGCACCGAAGACCAGTGTTTGCACCATAACATAACACAGTTCCATCTAGCCAGTATAGGCATATTTGGATTCCTTCCGGATACAATGGTCGAAATCAAAGTTCTGTGGACGACAGACTAAGTTGCGAAACGTCACGATATTTTGCCCCTTTGATTGCAGAAGACATTTACTATAACCCTGAATTGTGTGTTCGTGTAAGCATCTTAAAGTATGCAACCAACACAAAGCCTTGGAATTGTCAAGTTCAAATTTCTGTACAAGTTCCTGTTCCGGTCCTAAAGTGTCCACGTTATCCATTACCTGTTAAATATATAGTTCATAAAGACTATAAAAATCGGCTCACTCGACCACATTCGTCAATGGTACCCAAGTTGCACATTTTCGTAAGTCATGAAAGATTCCCCCAAATAGCAGGGAGTGTGAAACAATTTATACTTTGGTCTGTCAAATCGCAGATGTCTGCCTCGCTATATCATCATATAGTTGATCCAATCTTGCAAACAAAATCATTCTTAGTTACCTGGTGGAACATTACGACCGACAGATTTTGAAAGTAAGGCACACATTGACTTACTGGAATCATGGGTTATCAGAAAGTCTTTCATTTACATTTGACACTTACACCGCTAACGTTGTCCACAATGGTGCGAATTTTCAAACATGTACCGGTTGAGAGACATGCAGAGAAGAGAAAGAAATGCAGAAAAGAGAAACAAACGCAGAATGCAAAGCAGCGTACAATGACACTCTCAAGTATGCTCCTGTGGAACACCGAAAACGCCCTGAAGCCTTTTACCAATTAAGTTTTTATTATTTAAAAGATCTACAGCTAGACAATGCAGAAATTATACGTAACATTAAGGTAATGGACATTGTGAAAATGTATTTCAGCCCTGGCCAAGAAGCGGAAACGAGCCAGTTGCCTTGTTATTTGCCTTATGAACAGTCAGACGTGAAGAGCATGGTTAAAAATCTTCTTATTATATTAAAAAACGAAATCGTGAACAAGGCGACACTACGTGTGAATTGTGGGCCCCATAGAGATAACCCGAGCATGGTGTTGGAGCGAAAGTCATATCTGGAGAGCCCCACAAGGAAAGGTGCGGTACTGGCTCACCGAGAGATTCTGAAGAAAACAAATGAACTGCAAACCGGAAAGGACAGATGTACAAATTTCTCATGCACACTTGTACCGAAATTCAAACAGTCAACAGTGAAGAAAATGTCGACCGTAACACCAATAACCTTGGAAGAAATGAATCTCACTCAGGACCACATTTTCACCAACAGGATTCTCGACCTCACTATTATTGACGACTTTACGGGATTGTTCCCATCAATTCCCTTGATCGGGCAAGATAGCAACGGAGATGTAGCTCGGCTCTACATTTACCACGTAGACAAGAATAAAGACGCACTGGACAATTTTCGAGCAGGTTGTCGCGTAGCCATTATAAATCCATACATGAGGATTTTGGGTCATAAGATAACAAATGGAATTAGAGTTGACGACCCAAGATGCATTGTGTATTTGAAGAAAATTGAAAACATGTGCAGGTTCTGTGGCTATGGAGGGGCTTCTCGAATGTGTTCCAAGTGTTAGCGGCCGTATTGTTCAAGAGAGTGTCAGAGGCTGGATTGGAAAGAATGCAATCACAGCTAATTTCTTCATTGGTGTACTAGAGTTGCAGTGCCGAAAACAATATCATTTTATTTACAACCAAAAGTAGCTTATATATTCACTACATTTATTTTTGAATGAAACAAAATTCAACTATATCCAGACGGCCGATTAATTAGCGTAATCAATTACAGTCGTTTTAATTTCATATGACGTATTATTATACAATATTTTAATCTATATTATTAATACACAAATTGGAATTCGTTTGTCCAGCTAAAAACTTTTTTATTTTTCAACGCACACGGGTGATCAATATGTCATTCGACGCCAAATTGAATGGCGGAGTGCATTGAGGGGTTGACATTATGACATACACAACAGCTAAATAAATAATTGAGGTCAAAGGTCAACAACTTAAATGTTTACTTTTTATGCCTCAAAGTTATAAATTTAAAGATGATTTCTATACTATTATTATGCCAGAAAATATCGGAGATGTCAAACTTTGAAATATGTTTGATATTTGAGGTCAAAGGTCAAGTTTGAAAATTGAGTGAAAATCAAAGCATTCGATGGTATTGTATTCCTCCATTGTTGAACCATGATAACTAAACGCAGTTTAGAAGTTGAATACTAATATTAAATTAAATTACAAACGGACACAACCACTTAAACGTTTCGTTCCAATGTAACTGTAAAAAGTGTATGCTGCGGTGACTGACACTAATTTATTGAAATGATTTCCATATCGGTATTTTGAACAAAAAATATTATAATTATTGAGTTTCAGCGTCCTTATTAAGGACGGGATTTTCTAGTAAATATTAATATATTATGCTCATATATGATTCATGATGACACGGCAAAAAATTTAGGGTGGTTGGTAGTCCATATCTCCCTAAAGTTTATTTAACTTGCGATTGAAGATTGTTAATCTTTGGTCAATTTATAATTTTACTGTTCATAATGCGAGATGCAATTTAATAGATGTTTTATTGCAAACGACGTTCTGCTTCTTGAAATGCCATTGATGCTTAAATAATCATTACTATTTATTTCATATCGAAAGCATTGTATTAAGAGCAATTGTCAAATTAAGCAATTGAGTCAAGGAGATGAAATTCAACATTTATTCGGAATTCACAGGATGAAGGGGTACTGTCAGCAGTGTATTTAAATTATTTAAAGTTACTGCTTATAATTACAGGATGTCCTGTTCAAGTTGAAAACCAGTAAATCATGTGTAATGAGATACTTTCCGAAAGGTAACTTATACAATACCGATGGCTTGTGAAAAATTCGATAGTTGCGCAAAAGATTAAGGGAAAAGATCTCCAGATAACCCTAATCGTTTAATAACCCCTAGTGGGCAGTATTAAATATTTTATCTAATGGGAATGACGCAAAATGCCAGCGAAGTGGCTGGAACTATACACACCGAGATTACCTACCACATATAATTAATTAGAGTGTCACCAATTAGCTTATTGCTATATAACACCATGCCAATTTCGAGTATTTCACCAAATTGAATATATATGCACATAACACATACCTAGTATACCTATATATCGTCGTGTGCAGGTGAAACGTTGATATGTGCTTCTTAATTAGCATTACGCATATCAACTTTTCAACCGCACTCGACGATATATGTTCTTGCTACTGTTGTCAAGTATTCATTTTTGAGTATTCCAGATTTCAACAGCATCGTGGCTTATAACCAGCGAAGGAAAGCTCGATAGTAATAAAACAATATGTACGTTTCACGAATAATTTCTTTTTTAATTCGAAATTAACTGTTGATTACTAACTTACATCTGTTTCCAGAACCAGCGGTTCTGAATTTATGGTTTCAAGTAACATCTTAAAGGGTAATCTTGGTGCTAATATTATTATCGTGCCAAAACTTAGGCAACTTTGATTTTATTAATCCACATTATTCACCAAACAAGAACTACGTTAACTGAATTATTAATGAGTACTTGAATCGATAAATATCCAAAAGCCAAGACTTTCGTAAGAACAAATCCAACTGCTGCAAAGTAAGACATAGCTGCAAATGCATTACACAAAGAATAAACGCAGACACTGTGGTCGTGTTGAATACTTGGACTCTGAATAATAGCTCTCTCTACAGTTGATTCCTTAAAACAAGATATATCAGCACCAAGATGATTTCTGAGACTATTTTTCTGCCAATGTTTGCACTCTTCGTGTCTCGTCAATATGAGTATGTACATTGCAAAGTTGCCCCAGCTGAAACATACTCAATTATTCCGTGGAAGGATTTCCAGCCACATCGCTTCTACACTAAACAAGACATGGAGTGGTATGCGGACTTTGACGCCCCAGCACAAGTTGTAAGTAAAGTAGGACGGGATTTAAACTTCGACATTTCATTTATTCTGCAATTGTTCGCACGTTCTAACTGTCACATCGTGATCGACAACTTTTTCAATTTTGATATTGGCAATTCCGTGACAAGTGCAGTGCACCGGAGACCAATGTTTGCAGTTTTCGAAGATCATGACGCACTTTCATCAAATCGGTATAAACCTTTTTGGGTTCCTTCAGGATACAATGGCAGAAACAAAAGTGCTGTGAACGAAATATTAAACTGCAAAACATCACAATATCTTGCACCTTTGAATCACGAAAACTTGGGTTATAATCCTGAAATGTGTGTCTGTATTAATGCGTTAACGTATGCAGTCAAAACAAAACCTTGGAATTGTCAGGTCCAAGTTTCCGTACAAATCCCGGTACAGTTGCGACACTTTAAACATTATCCACTGCCATTCATATACACAGTTGATAAACATGTTAAAAATAGGTTTATGCGAGTAGATACGTCCACGACACCAAAGTTGCACATCTTTGTGAATCATGAAATGTTTCCCCAAACAGCAGCCAGTGTGAAAAAATTTATTCTCTGGGCAATCAATTCTCAGAGGTTCGCGGCACTACATCACCCTGTATTTGATCCGTTATCTCAAACGAAAACAGTTTTGGTAACAATGGGGGGTTATAACGGCCGACATGTGTTTAAATTAAATCGGATATCTACTTATTGGGAACAAGTAGAATCCGAAAATCTTACGTTTACATATACGCCGCTAACGTTGTCCTCCATTCCGCAAATTTTGACAAATCTATCGTCTGAGACACATGCACGGTGGAATATCGATATCCTAGTTGGATTCGGGGAACATATATTTCAATTTGTAAGGAACATGCAAGAAACCAAAAGCGGCCATCGTTGTGGTAGTTCATTTCGCTCCAAACGTGACTCGAAAATGATTAATGCCGCGGACATATTTTCAAATAGCATAGCAGCAATACTTTACGATATAATATCAAATGCCACCGTCATTTTTAAGCGCAATGTCGACACGTACTGTCATAACGGAATACCGTTCCGCTACCCACGGGGATCAAAGTTTCCCATTCACTTGGCCTTGAATGTGTTTGCAATTGATGACAGATTGTCAGGCGCACTAAGCCTGTCGTTCAAGGAGCAGATTCACAACTTGGCGTTCGTAAGTTGTGGAAGCGGACGCGAAAAGCTGTCATACGGACTGTCCGAGTTGCTAAGGGTTTACAGTGTCGCTATTTGGCTGTGCATTCTGACATTTTCTATAGTATTGGCTGAAATGCACAGCAAATTATCTTTAACTTCGTCACGGATCATTCATATAATTTCTTTAGTGAAATTGCTTTTGGAGCAGGGCGACCCATTCAGGGAGTCCTGGCTTAAAAAATCACATATGAGATTCACTGCTTCGAGTGCGTTATTAGTGGGGATAGTTTTAAGTAACGGATACAAGAATACCAATGTCTACAATATGATAGCCCCAAGAGAATTGGTACCCTACACCAAGTTTAATGAGCTGGTACGGGACGGTTTTACTGTATATGTAAGGACAACCCAAATTTATATAAATGCTCAAAAGTGGAAGTTTAACTCAACAGGTGTGTTCAGAAATTGGACAGCAGGCATACGTCAGCAAGGATCTCATAAAATTAAATCATCGGAACAAATGCCAATATTTAGTATCTTTAACCTATTTTTAACTCCAAATTTTGCGTCTGAGTCTGAAATATTGCAATGGCTCCAAATGCTCAGTAGTATCCGAGTTAGTGAATCAAGTATGAATCACTTGTTGAAACATTCTTCTCTCCACAAAAAAAGCCATAACGCTTTCAGAGCCACATTTCTTGTCAATACATCAGAATGGCTAAGCATAAATTGGACAAATTACTGGTCAAGAAGGGCTCGCCTCAAGAAAAAACTATTTGAACCTCAGACAAAGGACTTGTGGAATCACTTGGCGACATGCAACAAATCTGCGTTGCTATTGCCAATGCACATGGCCAACGAGTATGCCGTAAGATTGTTTAAAGCTCACCCAAACTATAGGATATACGTAGGCAGAGAGGCGTACGCAAACATATCCATTGGATTTCACTTTACTGGCTCTGTGCACCCCAATGTTCTCAAGAGGGTCCAAGGGTTTACGTATTCCGGTATATGGAGCTGGTGGTCAGACTTTATTCGCGAGAAAATGCGTTTCACTCCACTTCTTAAGGACACTACCTTAAAGCGCCCAAATATGAAGGGGAATGTATCAAATATATTCTTAATTCTGGTGTATGGTATCACGCTGGCCTTCATTTGTCTTTTAGTGGAAACTGCTTTTATTCTGTACAAAGAGATTATGTGTATTGGTAGGCGTATTGTTACCTTCATACGATTCTGGTTCAGTTTTTGTTTGAAGAAATTGTGCAGTAATTCCAATGTAATTTTGATGTAGTTCGATGTGAAACGCGCTGTACATCTGGAAATAAAACTGTTGTTGTTTTGCCTTGAAAAGTCGCCGCTGATATACATATTTACTCAACTATGTAAATAGGTGAAAGAAAAACCTTCCGATACAAACTTTTGCCGAAGCATTTCTTTTCAATTTTAATCCTTATAAAAAAGTAATCGCTCACGTTTGACGATCATGGTAATTATTTACTTGATTAAGTTGTATCATTTCTAACAAGCTAACGCAAGAAGAAATATAGATAATTGGTGTGGTGGTAGCGCACCACATGTTAATGTTAACAACTTTGTAGAATCCTCTGTTAGGCAAACTCGCTACTTTAGTATTCCATTCCGTAGTCCGTTTGTAGCATGATTTCATAAGCTTAGAGTTCCAAGATGATTCCGGAAATATCTTTCATCAAAATCCCGATATTTTGCGACGAATCTGTACCCGAAGAAGAGACTCGCAACGCCCTGATGTCAGTCCTGTTTTTGCCCACTTTAGTCCAGCAGATTAACGGAAACATTATTTTCAAAGTCGAGTCAAATAATCAGCTAAACGTGTCACATTATTTACTCGCATTTCAACTTTTTTGCGTTGTCTTGGAAGTGTTTGGTTCCGTTGTGTATTTTAAGTACAGTAGCGACTGCGGTCCGTTACTCGGTGAGTATAGTTCTTCCGACCGATTTGCAAATGTGCTGAAAATGGCAGTCGCTTTCATGGGCATGGATCTCTTCAGGTTGTGGATATTAGCATAATTCCAAGAAAATTTGACAAAACTCATCTGCGAATTGGCAGGTGCAAACGAGTCATTTCTGAATCTTATAACCAAAGTCGGAAATCCTACAAAAGGTGGAAAAAACTTGTAGAATTTGGTATCAATGGATTCACAATTAATTGGACAAGCGACTCCGGAAAACAGATTTTAAATTTAAATACAATTAAACATTTTTAACAGCAATTTCTTTTTACCCCCTTGCGGCAGTGCTGTTGTGGCAGGACGCCGTCTCTATGGCATCTGCGTCACTTATAATATTATATATAGCGGCACTTAAACACAGTACAAATACTTAAGTAGTTTCACAAAGTAGCGTACAGTTTTCGGTAATGCGTATTGGATACCTGATTTTCCTTCCCTTCTCATTTTTACTTTGGTAAAGCTTGAAATTCCGTATGGTCGAGGTCATATTCTCCAAACTATTGCTGTTGTGGAACATTAGATTGAAATGATTTTTCTGCAATTCGACCAAAGTTTTTATAATAATCTCTTCTGGCGGCACTGCTAGCTCACTCGTTATTACGCTAGAATAGATATTCGATTGGAGTGTACAGGGTAACGTCCAAGGATATTATCAATATAGGTATTATTATCACACGTATTTACGGTTTGATTTATACAAATTACCATCTAACATGGAAGAAATACATTTAGATACTAAATATACTTTTTCAACTGTCCGAAGGACAATGGGCCAGGTTCAAAATATGCTTGTGAATATAGAGTAGTGTAAAACGCTGGAATGGAACAATAAATCAGTTATCCCTATTCAATGAAATACTTTCCGAAAGGCCGCTTATACTATACCGGATGGACTGTGAAAAATGTGATAGCTTAGATGCAAATGAAAGTTAAAGATTACCAGATAACTTTTATTGTTTACTCGCGTCTAATGGGCAGTTACGCATACGTACGTTCATGTTTACTATCAAATAAGCGTTATGACAATAACCACTCGAGACACATTCTATTTGCAACATTATTTTATTACTTCGATTCATAAATAACAATTATATAACTAATCTCGTATCCTCTAAAACATAATATGTAGCTGAAAGGATTTTTCACGATAAGATGTACAGCGCATCTTTATTGTGATCTTTAAGAACAATTATGATTTTGAACGTCATTCTTAGTTTTCACGTGCGCGCGAAGACATGGTTAGACCTATGTCACGGAATAAAGAACTATTGTGTTTCAAATGTGGTGTTTTATTAGCACCGTGAGCATTGACTGGCCTGAGGATTAAATATTTTATGTAATGGAAATTGCGCAAAGTGGCAACGAAATGGCAGCAACTACCACCCAGGGATTACTTATCACATACAATTAATTAGAGTGGCACTAAATGGCTCATTGCTAAACAGCACCAGTTCGAGTACTTCACTAAAGTGAATATATATGCCCATAGATATACCCGAATGTGCTCTTGCTACTTGTTCAAGTATTGATTTTTGAAAATTCGCAAGAAAAAGTATATACAAGATTTCTATAACGCCGTGGCTTATTACCAGCGACTGAAAGCTAGATAGCAATCAAACAATATGTGCAGTTCACTAATAAGACTATTCCATCATACGAAAAGATAAGCTTGATGTTAACTTCCGTCTAATTCACAACCCACAGTTTTGGGTTCCTATTGGTTTCAAATAACATTTCAAAGATTAGTTTTAATGTTCATATTAAAATCGTGTTTAAACGCAGAAATCTAAGTTCACTAACCCATACATTTCCACAAACTATAACTATGGTAACTGAATTTTTAATGAGTACTTGATTTAAT
Organism: Sinella curviseta; assembly: GCA_004115045.4. NCBI lineage: Eukaryota > Metazoa > Arthropoda > Collembola > Entomobryomorpha > Entomobryidae > Sinella > Sinella curviseta. The sequence goes on from CM023203.3 coordinate 811,724, forward strand.
AAATACGTTCCCTTTTATCCAAAAGCCACGTCAACTTTAGAGCTCACTTTACAATTGATTCGTTAAAACAATACATAGCAGCATCAAGATGATTTCTGCGACTTTTTTTCTGCCAATTTTTGGGCTTTCGCTGTCTGATGTACACTGTAAAGTTGCCCCAGCTAAAGCATATTCAATTATCCCGTTAAAGGATTTCCAGCCACATCGTTTTTACAAAGAATACAGGTGATGGTATGCTGACTTTAACGCCACAAGTCGAGCTGTAAGTAAAGTCGTACGGGATTTAAACTTTGACATTTCATTTATTCTGCAATTGTTCGCACGTTCCAACTGTCACATCGTCATCGACAACTTTTTCAACGTTGACATTGGTAACTCGGTGACAAGTGCAGTGCACCGGAGACCAATGTTTGCAGTTTTCGAAGATCATGAGGCACGTCCATCAAATCGGCATAAGCCTATTTGGGTTCCTTCTGGATACAATGGCGAAAACAAAAGTGATGTGAACGACAGATTAAACTGCAACACATCACATTATTTTGCGCCCTTGAATCACGTCTGGCGTTATCATGATCCTGAAATGTGTGTTTGCATTAATGCGTTAACGTATGCGGTCAACACAAAACCATGGCATTGTCAGGTTCAAATCTCCGTACAAATTCCGATGCAGTTTCGAGAGTTTATACGGTATCCATTGCCCTTCAAATACACAGTGGATAAACATGTTAAAAGCAAGTTCATGCAATTCGATACGTCCACGAGACCAAAGTTGCACATCTTTGTAAATCACGAAAAATTCCCCCAAACAGCAACCAGTGTGCAAAAATTTATTCTCTGGGCAATCAATTCTCAGAGGTATGCGAGGATACATCACCCATTATTTGATCGATTGTCTCAAACGAAAACAGTTTTGGTAACAATGGGGGGTTATAACGGCCGACATGTGTTTACATTAAATCAGATATCTACTTATTGGGAACAAGTAGAATCCGAAAATCTTACGTTTACATATACGCCGCTAACGTTGCCCTCCATTCCGCAAATTTTGACAAATCTATCGTCTGAGACACATGCACGGTGGAATATCGATATCCTAGTTGGATACGGGAAACATATCTTTCAATTTGTAAGGAACATGCAAGAATGCAAAAGCGGCCGTGGTTTCGGTAATCCGTTCCGCTCAAAACGTGAATCGCCAATGATTAGTGCTGTGGACTTATATTCAAATAGTGTGGCGTCAATGCTCCATGACATAATATCAAATTCCACCGTAAGTTTTATGGATTTTGTCGGTACGTACTGTCACTATGAAAAGCCGTTTCCCAACTCGTATCATAAAAATCTACCTGCTCACATGATCCTGAATGTGTTCGCATTTGATGATAGATTGGCAGGCTCACTTAGCCTATCGTTCAAGGAACGGATTCACAATTTGGCATTCGTTAGTTGTGGAAGCGGACGAGAAAAGCTGTCGTACGGATTATTCGAGTTCCTAAGGGTTTACAGTGCCGCTATTTGGCTGTGCATTCTGGCATTTTTAATAGTATTGGCTGAAGTGCACAGCAAAGTGTCTTCAACTTCGTCACCGCTCATTCATCTAATTTCTTTCGTGAAATTGCTTCTGGAGCAGGGTGACCCATTCAGGGAGTCCTGGTTCAAGAAATCCCACATGAGATTCACTGCTTTGGCTGTATTGTTAGTGGGAATAGTTACAAGTAACGGATAGAAGAACACCAACGTCTACAATATGATAGCCCCGAGAGAATTGGTACCGTACACCAAGTTTAATGAGCTGGTGAGGGACGGCTTTACTGTTTATGTACGAACAACTAAAATTTATATAAATGCAAAAACGTGGAAGTTTGAGTCAGCAGGTGTGTTTAGAAATTGGACAGCAGGTATACGTCAGAAAGGTTCTCATACGATTAAATCATCGGAACCTATCTTTAACATTTTCGTACCTCTGAGTCTGAAATATTGCAATGGCTCCAAATGCTCAGTAATATCCAAGTTAGTGGATCAAGTATGTATCCCTTGTTGAAACACTCTTGTATTCACACCAAAAGCGCTGACGTTTTCAAAGCCACATTTCTCGTCAATACATCAGAATGGCTAAGCATGAAAAGGACAAATTACTGGCCACGAAGGGCTCACCTCAAGCAAAAACTATTTGAACCTCAGGCAAAAGACTTGTGGGATCACCTGGCGACATGCAACAAATCTGCGTTACTACTGCCAATGCACATTGCCAACGAGTATGCTGTTAGATTGCTTAAAGCTCACCCAAAATACCGGATATATGTAGGTAGGGAGACATACGCAAACATTTCCATTGGATTTCACTTTTCAGGCTCCGTGCCCCCCAATGTGCTCAAGAGAATCCAAGGATTTATTTATTCCGGCATTTGGAACTGGTGGTCGGACTTTATTCACGAGAAAACGCGTTTCACTCCACTTCTAAAGGACACTACCTTAAAGAGCCCAAATATGCAAGGGAATGTATCCAATATATTCTTAATTCTGGTGTATGGAATCACGCTGGCCTCCGTTTGCATTTTAATGGAAACTGCTTCTATTTTGTGGAAAAGCATTATGTATATATGTCAGCGTATTGTTAGGATCATACGATTGTTGTCTGGTTTTCACTTGAAGAAATTGTGTGGTAATACTAATGTAACTTTGATGTAGTTTGATGTGAAACTCTATAACACGTTGTATATCTGAAAATAAAACTTTATTTGATTTGACTTGAACATTAACTGCTGATACATTTATGACTGTGTTACGTCCAACGAGTCAGAATGGAAAGATGTGCACATGGGCTTAAGACACACACGGTCAAGGTGTCACGATTAGGATAATTATTTTCAACATTTATTCATAATTCACCAGATTGAAGGGTATTGTGAACAATGTATTTAATGTATTGAAAACTGCTACCTATAATTAAAGGATATTTTTCAAGTTGAAAAGCAATGCATGCACGAAAGCTACAATACTGGTATTTTTAGCACGTGAATGTACGGTTTGATTTATTGACATTGCCATCTAACATGGAAGACATACCTTTAGATATGAAATGTGTTTTCCACTGTCCGAAGGAAAATTGGTCAGGTTAAAAATATACATTTGTTTATAGAGTAGTGTAAAACGCTGGAAAAAAAGAAAGTAAATCCAGTTTTGCTAGGTAATGAAATAGTTTCCGAAAGGCCTCTTATACAATACCGGATGGCCAGTGGAAGATTCAATAATTTCGTAACAAATGGAGGGAAAAGATCATCACCCAGATAACCTTTCTCGTTTTCTCAGTCTAATGTATCCATTCGTCTATGATTACTATTAAATAAACTTTATTAGAAAGACCACACTAGATTCACATTCCACTTTGATAATTCTTTCTCACCCGCCTTAGAATTAAATATTTTAGCTAATGGGAAAGACGCAAAAATGCAATGAAGCGACTGGAACACCCAGGAATTACTTATCACATGCAATTAATTAGAGTGGCACTAAATAGCTCATTACTAAACAACGACGTTTCGAGTACTTCCCTAAATTGAATATATGTATATGCACATAACACATAGTATACCTATATATATGTTCTTGCTACTGTTGTCAAGTATTGATTTTTGAATATTCGAAATAAAATTTCTATGCCAGATATGAATAATGTCGTGGCTTATTACCAGTGAAGGAAAGCTCGATAGTAATAAAAAAATTGTATGGTTCACGAATAAAAATATTCAGTGATTCGTAAAGTTACTGCTGATTGCTTTCTTCATTCTGTTTCCGGAACCCGCAATTGTCGGTTTTGAATTTATGGTTTCAAGTAACATCTGAAAGGTTAATCTTAATGTTAATATTATTATCGTGTCAAAACTTAAGTTTTGGTAATCCATACTTTTCAACAAACAAGAACTACGTTAACTAAATTATTATTGAGTACTTAAATTGATAAATAAGTTCCCTTATATTCAAAAGCGAAGCCAAGTTTTGTAAGCACATATCCACCTGAAATCGTTGCCACGATATGTTTTAGAAGCTGCAAATGCATTACACGAAAAAGAAACGCAGACACGTTAGTCGTGTTGGAAACTGCGTCTCTGAAGGATTGCTCTGTTTACAATTGATTCGTTAAAACAAGACATAATTGCAATTGTATATAATAACGTCAAGATGATTTCTGCGAGCATTTTTCTGCCAGTTTTTGTACTTCTTCTCTCTAGGCGATATGAGTACGTGCACTGTAAAGTTAGTAAATATTCAATTATCCCATTGAAGGATTTCCAACCCCATCGATTTCACAATGACAGAACGAGGGAATGGTTCGCTGACTTTGACGCTTCAAGTCGAACTGTAAGTTCACTACGGGATTTGAGGTTCAACATTTCATTCATTCTGCAAACGTTGGCTAGCTCAAACTGTCACATCGTGATCGGTAACTTTTATAACATCGACATTGTTAACTCCGTGACAAGTGCAGTGCACCGAAGACCAGCGTTTGCAGTTTTTGAAGACCATAACACAGTTCCATCTAGCCGGTATAGGCTTATTTGGATTCCTTCTGGATACAATGGTCGAAATCAAAGTTCTGTGGACGACAGACTAAGTTGCGAAACGTCACGATATTTTGCCCCTTTGATTCCAGAAGACAGGTACTATAACCCTGAAATGTGTGTTCGTATAAGCGTTTTAAAGTATGCGGCTAGCACAAAGCCTTGGAATTGTCAAGTTCAAATTTCTGTACAAGTTCCTGTTCCGTTCCTAAAGTATCCACGTTATCCATTACCTTTTAAATATATAGTTCATGGAGATCTTATAAATAGGCTCACTCGACCAGATTCGTCTATGGTACCCAAGTTACACATTTTCGTTAGTCATGAACGGTTCCCTCAAATAGCAGGCAGTGTGAAACAATTTATACGATTGTCTGTCATCTCGCAGATATATGCTTCGCAATACCATCCCATATTTGATCCAATCTCTCAAACAAAATCATTTTTAGTTACCCTGGTGAAACATTACGGCCGACAGATTTTTAAAGTAAGGCAGATATTGACTTATTGGAACAGGGGGTTATCAGAAAATCTTCGGTTTAAATTTACGCCGCAAACGTTGTCCACCATGTCGCGAATATTCAAACATGTACCGGTTGAGAGAGATGCACGATGGGGCATCAATATTGGAGCGGGATATGGACAGCATATCTTTCAATTTGTCAGGAACATGCGAAAATGCAAAAGTGGTCACCGTTTTGGTAATCCATTCCGCTCAAAACGTGATTCGGACATGCTTAGTGTCGAGGACATATTTTCAAACAGTGTGTCATCCATGCTCCATGACATAATATCAAACGCCACCGTTATCTTTGTTGATTATGTCGACACGTACTGTCATTACGGAAAGCCGTTAGCCCGCACACGCCGTTACAGATTACCTGTTGACATGGGCCTGAACGTGTTCGCATTTGATGATAGATTGGCAGGCGCATTTAGCCTGTCGATCAAGGAGCGGATTCACAACTTGGCGTTCGTCAGTTGTGGAAGCAGACAAGAAAATCAGTCGTACGGATTATCAGAGTTGCTAAGGGTTTATAGTGTTTCTATTTGGCTGTGCATTCTCATATTTTCGATAGCTTTGGCTGAAATTCACAGCAAAGTGCCTTCAGCTTCGTCACGAATCATTCATCTAATAGCTTTCGTGAAATTGTTTTTGGAACAGGGCGACCCATTTAGGGAGTCCTGGTTCAAGAAATCCCATATGAGATTCACTGCTTTGGCAGCGTTATTAGTGGGAATAGTTATAAGCAACGGATATAAGAACACCAACGTCTACAATTTGATATCGCCAAGAAACTTGCTACCATATACCAACTTTGATGAGCTGGTGAGGGACGGTTTTACTGTTTATGTAAGACCAATTCATATTTTTATCGACATTGACATTTGGCAGTTTAACTCCACTGATTCGTTTAGAAATTGGATAGCGGGCATACATCAGCCTTATGCTCATGAGATTTCCTCATCAGATCCTGCGGAATTAAGTTTTGAAAATGTGTATTTACTGGGAGATCTGGGATATATATTTTCGTCTGTATCTGAAATATTACATTGGAAATATTTACTCGGAAATATTAAAGTTATAGAATCAAGTATACCCTTCTTAAGAAAACACTCTTCCCTCCACAACAAAAGCGCTGACGTTTTCAGAGCAGCATTTCTGGACAATATGTCAGAATGGCTGGGCTTAAATGATGAAAATTACTATACAAGTGGGAGCCAACTCAAAAGAAAACTATTGGAACCCCATGCAAAACATTTGTGGGATCATCTGAAGTCGTGCAATAAGTCTGCGTTGTTATTGCCATCGCATATGGCCAACAAGTATGCTGTTAGATTATTTAAAGCTCACCCAAATTATAGGATATATGTGGGCAAGGAGACATACGCAAACATTTCCATCGGATTTCACTTGACTGGATCCGTTCATCCTAATGTACTTAAGAGAATCCAGGGGTTTAAGTATTCCGGCATATGGAACTGGTGGTCAGATTTCATTCGCGAGAAATCCCGTTTCACACCACTTCTTAAGGACACATCCTTGAAGCGCCCAAATATGCAGGGGAACGTATCAAATATATTCTTAATGCTGGTTTATGGAATCACGCTAGCCTTCGTTTGCATTTTAGTGGAAACTGCTTCTATGATGTACAAAAAGATTATGTCTATATGTCGGCGTATAGTTAAGTTTATACGATTCCTGCTTGGTTTCTGTTTGAAGAAATTGTGTGGTAATTCCAGTGTAATTTTGATGTAGTTCGCTGTGAAAACCTGTAACATGCTGTGCATCTGAAAATAAAACGTTCCTTGCTTTGACTTGAGCATTCACTGCTGATATATTTATGACTGTATTACGTCCAACGAGTCAGGAAGTAAATATGTGATAGAAAGACACACACGGTCACGTTGTCACGATCAAGATAATTATTTGCTTAATTAACTTGCACCATTTCCATCAAGCTGTTTACACAAGAAGCAATATAGATAATTGATATATTATCCCACCACAAATTGATGGTAAAATCGTTATAGATAAGTTCTCAATCCTTAGCATCGGTGCAGATATTATTCCATAACCCGCTTGTTGCATGATTTCGAAACCGCTACAAATTATTCATGTTGCAACCATTTCAGAGGCGTACGGCTCCAACATGTTTCCTCATTCATCTTCCATCAAAATACCTATATTTTGTGATGAAATTGTGTCCGGAGAAATAATACGGAAAGTCTTAAAATCTACCTTATTTTTACCCACTTTACTCCAACAGCTTACCGGATATATTATTTTTAAAATCGAATCGGATAACCAGTTGAAACTGTCTCATTTTCTGCTCGCGTTTCAGCTACTTTGCATTGTCCTCGAAGTGTTTGGTTCCGTTGTGTATTTTAAGTACAGCAACGACTGCGGTCCATTATTCGGCGAGTACAGTTCTTCCGATAGATTCGCAAATGTTCTAAAAATGATGGTCGCATTCATGGGCATGAATCTCTTCAGGTTATGGATACTAATAAATAGAAAGAAATTTGCAGAATTTCAAGAAAATGTGACAAAACTCACTTGCGACTTGGCAGCTAACAACGAATCGTTTCTCAGTCCAATAATTAAAGTCAAAATTGTTTACAAAACAAAATTCTTGATAACGTGTATCTGTTTTGTCGTAAACACTTCCCTGTTTATGACCCCAATATTTTATCTTAGCTATATTAGCTTAATCTACGATTCCCGTTTGCCCCCATCACTATCTTCATTTCTGAATGTAAGCCTGATGATTTGCGTTCAAGCTGTCTCGTTTCCTTCTCTCTCGAATTGGTTTACCTGCTACATCGATTGGCTCTCACTTAACTACAATTTAATTGCAATGGGGAGCCGTTCTCTGCCAGAAATTGAAAACGAAGCCGTTATTCCTCGTGCAGAAATATTACTGGATCAAGTAGAGTGCATGGATAACTTTATTGAGGAGTTCAATTTTCTTTTTGGAATTCCAATTTTAATCTGGCTGCCTTCTGTATCCTCCAACGTGCTGCAACATTCGTTCCTATTTCTGCGCTGGATCAATATAGAGTTTTACATGGGCGCTGTGATTACTGCTTCGGCAATGTTTCTGTATCCCTTGTCAGTTTTCTTCTTGTGCGATTCGGCATACAAATTCTTTATTGAGGTTCGTTGTGAAGCATAGTTTTTTGTAATTCTTGAGGATGCGATGAGTTGAATTTGAGAACACATTTTTTTGTTTTTTTTGTTTAGGCAAAAGGAAGTTTTGAGCGACTGACGACCAATTTACTTGCCAATCCTATTGTGGAAGCGAATAGAAAATTAAGAACAAGGGTATGATCCTTGTCATAATAAAACTTTACCTTAATGAAAGTTTGAAGCTTATTTTTAATTTTTTATGCTTTAGCAGATTATCCTGTTAATGCAAAACCGTCAAGCCGAACCATTGATGATATCACCGGGTCATTTCTTTACTTTGGATAGACGAACAATGACAAGTGTAAGAATTGACAAACGTAACTCGTATGTTAACTCCAATCTGTGTTAGATTGGCTATGCATTATCCATTCAACTTACATAGAATAGGTTCAAGTTCAGTATATGTACCTTACAGATTAGCAGTGTCATCATAACCTACTTGGTTGTACTAATGCAATTTCGCAATTCGGATCAAGACAACATTGGTGACAATGATGGATTTCTTGGCGAAAGCAAACAGGAAACTTGTTTTGACCTTGCTGGAAATATATCTCTGTTCATGGCTACGTCACTACGTAAAAAGACGGTTTAGCAAAAGTAATAGGAAATGTACTCGATAGCAAAAGCACAAGATGCTTGTTAAAATATATCTTGGGATCAATTATACGTATGCTCCTAATTGGTTTTATCTACTATGTGGTTCATACGTCCACTTACCTTGTCCTGTTATATATTCCAGGAATTATAATACAATAAACTCGTAGAAAGCTTATGTGCATTAGGATGGAGGAATACTTACCGTAACGAGTAGAGTATCGTTTCTTATTTTGAATTCTGCCGCAAATGTCAATCTAGATGTAATCAACCCAATACTCAACACGAAGAATATGCACTTAATTTTGCCTTCCGTCTTGAGCGATCTGAACGCTTTCACTTCATCCCAAATTACTCCCAACAAAACTGCACTCTAGGTTTATATCCTGAAGAATGCCCAAGTCGTTTGAACGGTGCCGGGAATTGTTCCAAATGGTGTAAATGTCAAACAATGCGCCTAGATTTGAAGATACGGATATATTTTTGGATCTTCTGACTCCGCTATGTCGATGCCTTGGCTGGTGTCAAGAGTTCTGAGAGTCTGCGACGATTTTGTAAAAGTTGATAATTGGGAATAGCATGTATAAATTGGAAACTGTTGCGAATGAGAAAAAGAATCAATGGAACAGGTTTTGCCCAAACGAAATCTTTAGAATACCCTTTGAAAAGTGTCAGGGTACCCCAGCTTTTTCAATCTGCTCCAGTTCCTGCACCAGATTAATCAGCAAACCTTGACAAGCATTGACAAGCGCATTCATCTTGTTTCACTTTTTCCCACAGGATTCACTTGGAAAGTAGCCAAACTCCTTTTATTTATACAACAGCCGTCCTCTCTGTTTTAGTTTGAGCTCTCCACTTTTGCCGTGTTATCAATTAATATAATTATTAATTAATTAATAGCATCCCCTTAAAGTTTAGCACGTTTAGTTTGTAGTCACACCAATCAAAGTTATGAGTGAACAGGATCTCGGGCTGGATAGGCTCTTTAGTTTTAGCGCACGCTGGGAGGAGGAGGTGGAGATGGGAGGAAGCTGTGGAGTGATCAGTGACCATTTGGAGGGGACGGCCATGGGTGCCTGTGAATCTGGCATGGAGCCGGAACCTGTGTCAAGGACTGATTATTTCGAGGAGTGCGGTGATCGGGAAAAAATTCTGGAAATTTTTCCTGCAGAGGTTGGAAAACTATAATCAATTGTTTTCATATTCACTTCATTATCCTTTCTATATCATTTAGACAATCACAATCATTCATCATGAATTTTTTGGAAATGTTTATTTTGTTGCAGGTGTGGAGTACGGTCTATGACAATTTAGGACATGCCCAGGCGTTCGAGAATCTTTCTGCTGCTAGTGCTTACTGGAAGGAGGATGCTTTCAAGACTTATTGGCTTTTCAGAGAGGTACATTTTTACAATTTAATTTTTGAGCAATAATAGTTGTGTGTAATTGTGTGCAATTTTGACGTTGTTGCAATATCTGCCTAGGTGTGTCCCCTACTCTGCAATTATCTGGACCGGGAAAGCGTTCGAACCTGTCGCCAAGTGTGCTCCGTCTGGAAAATCGCCATCGACCAGTGCATGCAAAACGCCCCTTTTCTGGACCCACTTATTCCCCTAAAGAACGGCTACCGAGTGCCATATCCCGGTGGTACCGCTCCAAATGACATGACCTACAAGCAAATTCTCCGGGGAAATGAATATTACAACGGGGCCGAAGTGAACACCGAGCCTACAGCAGGTGGACGTACTTTGCCTGGACGCAAGACATCCGACGATTCAAAAGCAAGTTAGAAGAGAAAGAGTCAGCCGGAAGGACGTTCTTGGGCGGAATATTCTGGATATTCTGCGATGAACACGAGTGGGCTCGAGCCAATATTGATCGACACATTACAACCTATTGGAGAAACGCGATCTCACTTTTGTGGAGAGCATGTCTTCAAGTTGGAACTTACCATAGTGCCGCAGGTTTACGGAAGTTTGAACGCGTTGAACATTTTGCGTGGCGTTTTGACTCAAGTGCCCAATCTGCGATCCCTTATCATACGTATTCAGGAGAAGGATGGAAAGTGGTGGATTCCTACCAAAATCAGCAGGGTTCGGAATTGGCAGCGGATTTTGGAAGCACGGCCTTTCCCTCAACTTCCTGATCTCGAAATATTTTTCATTGATGAGGACTTACTTTCCAATTTTGCAGTTTGCGGAAACGGCTCGGGATTTCCACTTTGCTATTTTCCCCAAGTTGTGACTTTCAGCGGTAAGGCGTACTTGGATCACTTGGAGCCGCCGATGATAAGCATTTTCCGCGACCTTGCAGAAGCGGAGTTCGCTGTCGAATCTCTTGACGACTTGAATAAGTTGGTCCACCTTGAGTCTCCTATGACACGACTTGGATTGAATGCATCTTTCGATGGATTCCGCCTAGCGGATATTTTCCGGGTTCTCAGCAAGTTTGGAGGGACACTGACAGTTCTTACATTATCTCTACCAGACGACTTTCCTCCGAGGTCACCACCACTTGATTCAGCGGCAGGCACCAGTTACTCCTTTCCCCAGCTGAAAGTTATCGAGATTCAAGGTCACCGTGTGGAGCCACTCAACGACCTTCTTCTCATCACATCCTCACTGCCACGATTTTATTTACGAATTTCCAGCTCGAGGAATGTTTGCTATCCACTTGATTACCAGGGCCCAGAAAATGGCCACTCGTACTTTCTGGAACGACCGGATGACCGGGTTGAGGTTCATGGCTTTGTTGAGAACATGTACAGGTCAGCGATTTGGAGCTTGATCCCGACCCTCCAAGAGGTACATGTGGATGTGAAAGACGAATACGTTGGAAAGAGAGTTAAGCAAGTTTTCACACGCCGCGAGTACTTATATACGAGCAAATATAAGGTGACCTGATTTTCAAGTGTCAAGTGGCTTAGGTGCAGTTTTCTTTCAGTCTACAACATTTAATAGGATTAGTGGTGTAATATTTAGTTGGTTTGCAATTGTCGTTTATTGTCTCGTAATTTTGCTACTCAATAATATTATGTGGAATGCTGTTTGGTCATTAATAATTCATAATAGTAAATTGCATGAATAATAATTCATTAACTATTGTCATGTCAGTTGGTACTCGGTACTGAATAAATAAATAATGCATTAATAAAGTAGAATTAATGAAGTATTGATTGATTCAATTCCGATAAAATGTATGCAGTCAAGAAATATAATAGGCATGTCCCATGATCCACATATTTTTAACTTAAATCCTGGCAATTGGCAAAAGTTGAAGTCATTTGCACGCTTTCCAAATAACTTTCTGACATCATGTCATGCATTTATTTTACAATGCGTAAGTAAATATGTTAAATGATTTGTTATGATTTGTGTAGTGCGTGAAACTGTCTCATAGCGCCCCATTATTAGGCTTGAAATGTAAAATGAATGAATGGTTTCGAAATTGCTTTTGTTGCATAGGTCACTATACTGCAATGTAAAATGATTTGCAAATGGTGACGGAGCAATCACACAATTAATTTCGTAATATTTAATTATTTACCCACAATCCTGAGCGGAAATAATAATACATTGATTTTATGCAAATGAAGAATGCCTCTACTTTATTTCATGCTGCTTGGAAGAAGACGAATTCTGTGAATTTTGCAAATTGTGCGTATGTGCACATTTTGTAATTTGTAGTAGGTAAATGCGAATAAGGCAGCGAATAATTATATAGAATAAGCGTCGCCCTTTCTCCGGTCATCATTATCATTTTTCAACTTTTAAGTGTTCCCCATTAAGTTCCTGTGCTCTTTCTGAAAACTTGACAAAAGTTGTGAATAAAGTGACGAAGAAATGTCCGGAAGTGGAAAACGCGTTCGGAGCAGCGGTGGGGGTGGGGAGGAAGGAAATCCACCTGAAAGTGCCCCCAAAAGGCGAAACAAGTCAAAAGAAAAGGGAGTGAAAGATCAAAACGGAGACTATGACTTAATCTTCGATGAAAAGCTGAAAGAGTTCAGAATTGTGTGGGTGGACGAGGTGGAGGAGGAGGAAGAAGATGGAGGGGTTCCTGCGGCGGGTGGACCGGAAGTCAACCAAAGTGTGGTGGAGGTGGAGGAGGATCAAGGTCAGGCTGTCTTGGAGGAAGAAGAGAGAGAAATGGAGGGAGCTGACGCTGAAATGATGGGGGATCCAATCAGTGATCATAATCAGGAGTCGAATTCGGAGGATGAGGCTTCTTTCTTGGAGGAGGAGGATGGAGGAACGGGACTCGTGGACGTTGAGGTGTCAGTCGTTGAAGCGGAGGAGGAACTCATCGAAACCAAGGAGGAGGCACATTCTTTTTTGGAGTCAGGAAGACAATACGTGCTGGTGGAGGGTGGAGGGGAACGCTACGAATACGAGGACGTGCAGGAGGAGGGTGGAGGGGAACGCTATGAATACGAGGACGTGCAGGAGGAGGAGGAGGATGAAAGTGAGGAGGTCCAAGGTTCCCTCCAAGCTGGTCCCAGTTCAATCGAGACTCCGGTTGAAGAACGCGCAAGACTTGACGCCCTTTTACACTCCGTTTCCGTCATGCGAGAGATTGATCAGTTCCAAAAACTCTTGGACGACTGGAAGGGTACAAATAACGGACTTGTAAGGGAGTTAACCAAGCTTGTTAAATCGTTCGATGACTGGAAAACTAAGGCCAACGTTCACCGTGGTAAGCTGGAGATGTTGAAAAACATTTTCTGGAATTTGGAGGAGCGCGTCCAGGAGCGTCCCAGGGATCTGGAGCGACTCCGAGTGATCTTGGCGCAACATGGAGGAGGATTGGAGGCGTTCTTATCGACGAGGGGAGGGGATGAGGGAGGAAACGAGGACGTCGTCATGCATTTGAAGCCCTTCCAGTCAAGCAGTGAGGATCCGGACGTTGCTGCTACTGGACAAGGGCCTTTATCGGCTAAAAAACGGATTCAAGTAAACTTGCCATGGAAATGACGTAACCGATTAATTAACGATTTTATGTAACTTTAAATATTTAATTAAATGTGCTTTGTTTCTTTGTTTGGCTAGATGCAGAGGAAGAAAGTTGGGGAGCCGAAAAAGGGCCGGAAGTTAACAAAAGTAATCTCTCGTGTTCGTCAAGGCGCTGGTCCTGCGGAGGAAACTCCGGCGGCGTCAATGGCGTCATCTCAACAGGTCGGGGCTTCAGATTCAAATCCAGGTAAAACCACCGGTATCCTCAAACGTCGGCAGTCTAAGAAGCTCCCAGATGCTGCAGCGTTTAATAATTGATGTTAAATTAATTTCTTCTCTCAAAAATGGCGTACGTTAAATTAAATGAATTAGCCGCATTAGTAATATTTAGAACTACGCAATTATTCTTTGTTAAACTTTAAAAACTACAAAAAAATAGTTACATATATTTGTCAGTAAACTTTGATTGTTAAAGTAGATATTAATTATACTAAAAACATTAGATTTGTGTACCTACCATCCAAGTCTTCGATATGTATGGAATAGTTAAAGGCGTTGGCAAATGAAATACAGAAATGTTCACAAGCTAATTATAATTCATTTCTTTTCAATAAAACTTAACAAATTTCCTACCGAAACTACAAACTATTTTGTATTTTGTTTTGTGTTTGTATGCAAACCTAAATGGATATCTTCGTATTAGTATTTTGTTTATAATTGCGAAAAATTGCAAATTATTCGCGAGAGCCATGTGGGGCATCGTGAGAAAACGTTATTTTGGATTTGTTTGTGTTTACTGTTCAACATCTTTTTATTATGTACATAATTATCCATTTTCTGGACATTGATACTCAAAAGAGATAAGAGCAGGTTATGTTATGACACAGCAGCAACAATTGTTTTGATTTAATCATAATACGCTGACATTTCAGTTGTTTAGTTCAAAATTATCAGTGGCATGACTTTGTTCATCATTTATCGTCGCACAAATTCAAGCTCTTTTTTGATCAAGTGGTGCATCCATCATCCATTCATTCAAACCAATTGCATATAATTTTCCACCTGCAAATACGAACCTACGTGCATGCCGTGTTTCGAATGTGTGATAATCCCACACTTCTAAAAATTAATCTCTTCCACTTCCCTTTTCTAGGAATAGGCAAAAGTTAAGCCATATATTACTAAACCAGAGAGAATTCTTTGGAAAGGGATTTACTGAATGAACTGGGGAAAAACTGCAATTTTTCAAGATCACGAAAGGGCATCAGAATACTGGATTTAGAACGGAATACCGGGTAACCTAATACCTAATTAGGTTGAACCGTACATACAAAGTAGTTAAAGTTATGCACGCATCTTATCGGACAAACAACTTTTGATCATCATGTTTGTATTTTGGGTGATCATCACGTTTACTCAACCTAAAAAGTAGGATTAACGGCTTTAGTCTTAAGCTAATCATGTTGACTACAATTACTTATACCATTCATTAAACTGTTTACGTGTGTCGGTTATTAAGACAGTTCCAGCTAAACATGGAGACGTATTTCCAGTTTCTACCCGGTTACTAAACTCCGAGTCAAGTACTGATGAAATCAATACATGTGGCAAAATACGTCACCAAATTGGTCAGTTTAGTTAAATGAAACGGAATAAATCGGTATAAAAGCTTGCGGTTTTCAACTATTCAAACATCATACCCACCCCAACAACCAAACAAACAACAATAAATATTTTATTCCCACAGCTTATCAAAATGTTCAAAATTTTGACCTGCCTGCTGGTGGCGACCTCAGCGACCCTGGCCGCCCCCGAACCCTCCAGCAAAATCGCTCCCGAGCTCCAATCCCGTCTTCAATCCGGGAAACCAGTTAACATCATCGTCTCCTTCGTTGGAGGCACCACAGCCGCCATCCAATCCATCAACTCTGCCCGTTTCGCGGACCGGAACACGAAACTCAACGCTCTCCATGACGTCCTCGTCCAAAACGCAGAAAAATCCCAAAAGGGCGTCCGTAGTCTTTTAAAGTGTGCGACCCCCTTTTGCAAGTGCGCGACCCCCTTTTGCAAATACGAGGAGGTCAAGAGCTTTTGGATCAGCAACCAGATTTTTGTGAGAAATGCTGACGCGTCCATCATCCAGGCCATTGCAAAGGATCCCGAGGTCGCTTCCGTGGACGAGGAAATCATTGCCCACATCATGAAGCCCATTGACAAGAGGGAGGCGACGCTTGCGGATGAGCATCAGTGGGGAGTGCTCAAGATCCAGGCACCTGAGGCGTGGGATCACATGGGAGGATCAACCCACGCTGGAGAAGGAATCATCATTGCCACCTTGGACACTGGCGTCCGCTTAACCCATGAGGCACTCAAGGACAACTTTGTTGGAGACTATGGCTGGTTTGACCCCAGTACCGAGGAGCCACTTCCAACTGATAGGAATGGTCACGGAACTCACACCACGTAAGCTAACCACTTATAATTAATCATCTGCAGAATGATAAGTGTTAATTAACTATTTGTTATCCTCTCAGCGGTACCATTGCCGGAGGCAAGGGAATCGGCGTCGCCCCCGGAGCCAAATGGGCCGCGTGTCGTGGCTGCGCCACCAGCTCCTGCTTCCAATCCGACCTTATCGCCTGTGGAGAATTCTTCGCTTGCCCCACACTCGCCGATGGCTCCAATCCCGACTGCTCCAAAGCCCCCAACATTGTTTCCAACTCTTGGGGAGGTGGACGTGGAGACACCTGGTTCAATACCGTCATAAACGCCTGGCGCGCGGCCGGAATCATCCCCCTCTTCTCCATCGGCAACTCTGGACCATCCTGCAACACGGCCAACTCTCCCGGAGACCAGTTGAGTGTGATTGGAGTGGGATCCACGACAATCGACGACGCCATTTCCAGCTTCAGCTCAGTCGGACCAACGGCTGATGGAGAAAGGAAGCCGGAAATCGTTGCACCAGGATCCAGTGTCATTTCTGCTTACCACACTGCAGATGACGCGTACGTGTCCTTGAGTGGAACTAGCATGGCTTGTCCTCACGCCGCAGGAACCGTCGCCCTGTTGCTAACCCGGAACAAGAACTTGGGCTTCGATAAGGCTAAGGAGCTCCTTCTTGACAATACTGACCAGAATCTGGAGTTCAGCGGAAGAGTCTGCGAGGGAGTTGGTGACAATGTGTTCCCCAACTTCGTGTTTGGATATGGACGCATCAACGCGCTCAAGAGCGTTCGTGCTCAGACCAAAGCCATGCAAGCTTAAACATAATTTCCGGTTTATGAAATAATATTTTTGTTTATAAAAATTTCTTGCAAATAAAAAAAACTACAACTCAACAAACTGTAATAATAGACTTGGAGTCAAAAATTACGATTTATTTCACGATTGCATTGTAATGAATTGTTAATTGGTCTAGTGGTCATATTTCAATTGCTGATGAGTAAACTGGTCCCAAAATTTCATTCGTTCGTCCAGAACTTGCGTTCTTCCAGAGTTATCGCCCAGCTCAAACCAGAAAGGTAAAGAGGCTGATGATTGGTGAATTGACTCCCAGTCAGACGTTGGTGCTCCGTTTGCGGAAAAAGTGGCCCATTGCTTGACCAAATACCGAGAATATTCAAAGTAGTCGGGGTCGTCCTTGGAAATTACTGGATATCCATCGAATGGAAATAAATACTGCAAAGTTTCAAAAATTAAATTACCATGGAAACATTTTTCTAAATGTTGAAAGTCTTTAAAGCGTACCTGAATCTCATCCGCGTGACAAAACAAGCCCATCTCCTTGGCCGTGGCCCCAAATCCCTGTACCAGGTCCTGATCCACGTAGCTCTTTGCTGGCGGCTTGCTCATATAAAACAGGTAAACCGGACTGAATTTCGAATGCATCTCCGCACTCACGTAACTGCAGTGCATCATTCCCCTGTCATTCCTCATATTCATTACCTCCTCAAAAGTCTCATTTCCAATTTCCCCATCCCCAAAATAAAACTGCTTAATCCTCATCAGCTCCTCATCTGTCATCCCCAAGTTCAGCACAGCTCCAGCAGTCCCAGGAAAGTCATCATTCAAATTTTTGCACATTTCAGGATCCATGACGATGTCCAGTCCTTGGTCCACCCACTCACTCTTGACCACTCCAATCATATAAGGAACCCTATTTGGATTGTTCTTCATTAAATTATAGGGCGCATCCGGCATGAAAACTTGATCGTCTTCCCGATCCTCTATACTGAGCACGTAGACAGTTGGAGGCGTTCTCACGAGCGCTATCTCTCCCGCGTCTTTTATCCGGAGGCACTCCAAAAATGCTGTAGAATTCTCACTGTCGCAGTTAAGTACCCTCCCAACCTCTTGGACCGTTATGGCTGGATCGATGTCCAGGGCCCCGCCTCCGAGAGCGCTGGGACAAATGCTCGTCCCACTTTGGGTTATCCCACGATGAAAAAGACCTGTCGCCATTGGACTCACCATAAGATATCCGACGCTCATTGCCCCAGCAGAGTTTCCAAAAATGGTGACCCTGCCAGGATCGCCCCCAAAATGCTGGATGTTATCCTTGGTCCATTGGAGCATTTGTACTTGGTCCTTGAAAGCCATGTTGCCATGGATCACGTCGTCCTTGGTGTTCAGGAATCCAAATGGTCCGAGACGGAATTGGAATGTAATCAGTATCACGTCTTCGTCCATGAAGTAGTCGGCGCCGTAACGGCTGCCGTTGCCATCTGTGAAGGCGCCGCCATGGATGTATACCATCACTGGAAGGGATAGCGGGTCATCTTGAGAGATTTCCGGAACGTAAATGTTGGAATAGAGACAGTCTTCCTCGCCATACGGCTGGACGACGCCATTCAGCGTGTCTTTTTGAATGCACTGGGGCGCAACGACTGGAATGGAACGGAGTCCTTGCCATGTGGTCCTTGGGGCTATGGGATCCTGAGAAATTCAGCAAATTATTTTTAAATGTCAGTTAATGTGTAAAATAAGGTGTTAATTAAGTTTTACCTTAAATCTGAGCTCCCCAATCGGCGGTTCCGCAAAAGGCACTTTGTAATAAGCCATGTAGTCCCGTCCTTGCCTGCTCTTCCTTGTGAATCCCCGGAGTCGTCCTTGTGGGATTGTAATGTCCTTGTAGCCAGTATTGGCAGTGCTGGTGTCAGATTGCTTCAGGTTGTTGCTTACCAACTGGTTTTTACTAGGTAAGTAAAGTACTAGCCCAAAGATGAGTATGAACCCAACAATCAGAGCAATTATTGCAATGAAGGGGCATGACGCGATTCCTCCACGTTTTTGTTGGATGGAGGTGGACTGCTGGGTGATTTCCACTGATTCGTATGGAGGTGGAGGCTGGTTTCCTCCATGGAGAAGAAATGGAGGATATCCATTGGCTTTACTTTGTGGAAGGAGTGGAGTACACTCTTGGCGCATTGCGAGAATTTTGGAAGGAATAATGTGTCGAATGAGCTTACTTGATTGTTAGTTTAATTGGTTTCGAGTTAGAGAATAACTGATCAGGTTTTACTTCACGATTAGAAAATATTTACTTCACTATTTTACTGTTAGAAATATGATTGTTGTGCAAAATTGTTTGTTGTTGTCAGGGCAATATTTAAAAAAAAACTTATCATAGTTATCATTTAATGTAATCTATTATCGCATGGTCATAAAAATACAAGATATTAAATCATATTTTTTTGGTTTTTCTATATTGCTTGTTATCTTATCGAATATGGCAACTTTTCACGGTTGATATGGGAATGAGTGCGAATGGCAAATGTCAATTGAACATTGATAAGTTGTAAATGATAAATGTTTTGGACACGACACGACGAGCCACGCTCAAGGGCATTGGGTTATTAGGTATGTAGTCAATTAATGTTCAATTTAAAACAACCAAACTAAAAATATTATGTAGATAATTAATGCATACTTAAAGTATGTAGACGAGTGATTTTTGTAATTGTTCAATATTCATGGGGCACCAGGTATCACGATGCCCCAATCACATCAACTATTTACTTTGCTATTGTTAAATACTATATTGGCGTGACTGAAATCTAATGTACTTTAATTAATTATGTATATTTTAGCTGCGCGTGTGTAAACCGATCCCAAAACTCCATTCTGTCGCGTATGGCATCAGTCCTTCCAGGCTTATCATTCAGTTCAAACCAGAACGGGGACGAAGAGGTTTTGTCAATAGGCTCCCAGTCTGATGTAGGTGTTCTGTGTTCATAAAATAGATAATGAGTAATTAAAAACTGATGATTTAAAAATGTGAAAGTTAATTAAGCTTTTACCTACCCATTTGCTGCAAAAGTTGCCCATAGCTTGACGAGATAACTCGAAAACTCAAAGTACTCCGGATCCCCATTCACAATTTCCGGATATCCCGCATACAAAAAGAAATACTGGAGCTCGTCCGCATGGGAAACGATTCCCATCTCCTTGGCCGGATATCCCGGTACCGTTTTCAGCGCATAGCTCTTTGCTGACGGCTTGCTCAAGTAGTACAAATAAACCGGACTAAACTCGGAATGCATTTTCGCACTTAGATAACTGCAGTGAATCAACCCCCTATCCGACAGCATGTCAATGACCTCAATCACCGTCTCATTTCCAATCTCCTTCTCTCCAAAATAAAAATCCTTAATGCCCTTCAGCTCCTCTTCCGCCATGTCCACATCCAGCAGTTCGCCAGCGGTTCTAGGAAAGTCGTCATTCAACTTCCGGCATTCCTCCGGATCCATCACGATAGCCAGACCCTGATACGCTGACTCACTCTTGACCACTCCGATAATATACGGCACCGGATTCGGATTACTTTTCATGACATTGTAGGGGATATCCGGCATGAAAACGTGACCGTCGCCGTCGTCATCACTGCGGTCCTCAACCGTCAGGCCGTACACCGTCTCGTCTGTCTTCGCAAGCGCAATTTCAGCCGCGTCTTTTTGTCGAAGGCACTCCAAAAATGAGGTGGAATTGGAACTGTCGCAGTTCTTCCCACTCTCCCAACTTCATGAACCGTTCGTATCGGATCCATGTCCAGGAAACCTCCGAAGGAATCTGCGCAGAGACTCGCCCCACTCTGTGTAATGGCTCCGTGGAACAGGCCCTTGGCCATCGGACTGACCATCAGGAATCCGACGCTCATTGCCCCTGCCGAGTTTCCAAAAATGGTCACCCTGCCCGGATCTCCTCCAAAATACTGGATATTGTCCTTGGTCCACTGGAGCATTTGGACTTGGTCCTTGAAGCCCATGTTTCCACGGATCATATCATCCTGTGTGCTCAGGAAACCGAAGGGCCCGAGTCGGTACTGGAAGGTGATCAGTATCACGTCTTCGTCCATGAAGTAGTCGGGGCCATAACGGCTTCCGTTTCCGTCAAAGAAGCCGCCTCCATGGATGTAGACAAGAACCGGAAGTGATATGGGCTCCAGTTGGGAAGAGGAGGTGGAGGGAACGTAAATGTTGGCGTAGAGACAGTCTTCAAATCCGACTGCGTTTGGGACTTTGGAATACTTTTCCTTGTGGATACACTCGGGGGCGACGACCGGATTGGAACGGAGTCCTTGCCAGTTGGTACGCGGGGCTATTGGATCCTGTGTCAAGTTGAAAAAATTAATTAAGGTCTTATCGAAACATTTTAAATACAGTAGTTAAGTAGGTCACCTTAAACCTGAGGTCTCCAACTGGCGGCTCAGCGTAAGGCACCTTGAAATAAGCTGTGTAGTCCCGTCCTTGCCTGCTCTTCTTCGTGAAGCCACGGAGTCGTCCTTGCGGGATTGTGATATCCTGGTAGCCACCTGGACCTGAATTCGAGCTGCTTTCTGACTGCTTTAGTGCACTTCTTGTTGCTGGCTCCTTATCGCTTGGGATGACGAGGATCACTCCAAAAACGAGAACTAATCCAACTATGAGCGCAATTAGTGCAGCAAGCGGACATGATATTATTCCACTTTGACCTGACTGGTTATCTGGATTGGGGCAGGTGGTATGCGGGGGTATTTCCACTGCTTGGTAGGGAGGTTGACCTTCCCCTTGGGGATGGACTGTAGGAAATTCATGACTGCTTGTTTTTATAAGTGGAGTTTGTTCTTCTTGGGACATGTCGAGTTTCTTTGGAGGAGGTTCGGAAGACGAGGTAGTTAACTCCTGGCCATTAGTTTCAAGTGACTGGGAACAACTGGCCATTTCTCTGCGTGTGTGTGGGAGGATGGATAATGTATAATTAGCGAATTCACTATGTAATTATAGGAAGATAAAATATTTATAAAACTATAATTTCCCTGTGTGTCTGAATGATCATGTGCTATGGGTAAAATTATTATTTTGCATGTAATTTTTTCATTTGAGTTTTGTGGTGTCTCGTTATCTTATCGGAACATTTGTTATCTTACAATTTGCTTTGAAAATGAGCGAGAGATTGGGATAATTGAGTTCATCACTTGCTTCATGTTTACTAATAATTACGTATTTACATTCACCAATTCTATTAATGTTAAATGTCATTAAGACTTTATTTAATTTACTAAATGACTCATTTAACGTTGCTATAAATTACATGTACGATTAATTTATACATCACATCTTCAGCAACATACTTCTGTACTGTTAAAACTAATAATAGTAGTTATTATTAAAAATACTATAATCACATGACTTGAGACACTATAGACATTTAACTAATTCTTAACAAGACAGGATCACAGCAGTAGACTTATTTTTATCACAATCTGTAATAATTAATTGATTTAATTAATCTACTACCACGTTATAAGAATCATAACCTATCACAATCAAAAGAAGAAAAGCAAGACTACAAATAATTAATAATGCTATCTAATCTAATTAATTGAAATGGTAACACATTTTTTAATCTTTATTGTATCGTAAACTAAGCTTAAAATTAATCAACGTTCATTTAATTAACGTGTTTTAAAGCGACGCGTTTAATTAAGAGCAATACGAACTAAATTAACAACACATTATTTTACACCAAACAAAACTCAGCTCAACGTCCAAAGAAACTCTGTCCCCGTCCCCTCCCCTTTTTCGTCACGGGTACCTGATCCGTTCGTCTCGCCGGAACCCCATTCGGAGCAAAAAACGGGTTGCCCGGTTGCAAAAATTCTCCACCCCCGAATCCACTATTCCCCTCATCCGTCCCATGATCATACTTCCACCGCTTGGCGCCATTCGACAAGACCTCGTAAGCCTGGCTGATCGCCTTAAACTTTATCTCGTGCTCCTTGCGCACGTGCTCGGGCGCCTTGACGTGCTTATCCGGATGATGGAGCAGGGCTCCCTTCTTGTACGCCTTGCGAATCTGGTCCTCCGTCGCGCTCCTGGGCACATTCAAGATTTTGTAGTGGTCAACCGTCTTGGCGCGCCTGGCAGCCAGCTTGGCGCTTTGAAGCTCCTTCACTGTCGATAAGCTCGGCTCGATACGGAGAACTGCTTCGAAATCATGAATGGCGTTGTTGAATAATTCCTTCTGGACGTACTGCCTGGCGCGGAGGAGAAGGGCTTTCGCGTGTCTCGTGTTCAGCTTCAAAACCTGCGTGCAGTATTCGATGGACTCGTCAAGTTTGCCAAGTTTGTTGGAGATAAGGGCGAGATTGAAGATTGCCTTCGCTTGAATGGTGACCTACAAAGAAAAAATATTTAGTTCATTAAAAAATTTTTTAAACTTAAATTAAAGAAGGAAAAATGCAGTTTTCACTTCACTTACATTGTTCATTTCACCGCCAGTGACAAACGCCAGATATTCCAAGTAAATCTGCTTCGCTTCCTCGTACTTCTTATCAGCATACTTGGAACCGGCCTTGTCCCTCAGCTCCAATGCTGCCTTCAAATTATCCGAAAAGCTCTGGAAGCAGTCGTTGTCCGGATCGAATCGGAGTCCTTGGCGCGCGTACTTCAAACTTGTTTCCAGCTCTGCCAACAGATAATAACTCAGGGCCTTAATATACAGAGCCTCGAGACATGCTATGTCTCGGAAGAGGACCTCACTGCAAACAAGCAAACCACAAAAAAACACAATTAAAATTAAGATAAGTTCTCTAATTAATTATTTAGTTGGCACATTTAATTGTATTTACTCACTCGCAAAGCTTTTGTGCGTCCACAACCTTTCCCAGCCGAACCAGCGCATCCGCCCTCGCCAACTTCAACTTGGGATCCTCAGTCGCGATTTCGAGTCCCTGGACAGCGAGTTGGTCGACCCTTTTGTAGTTCTTGGCAGCCCTGGCTACCTCGATCCCACTTTTAAGTTTCTTGAGCGAGCAGAGGCGATCCCACTCCTGCTCCGAGCTGACCTTCAACCTCAGTTGGGAAATTGTGGCGAAGGCCCGATCGCATTCCGAGGTGAGCCCGAGCGCCAGGCAAGCCCGGATGAGTCGCAGATGACCTTTGGCGAAGTGCGGGTTCAGCTCTAGAGTCTTGATACTGTCCAGGCGTGCCTCGGCGAACCGCTTCATCATCATATTACACGCTGCGCGGTTGGCAAAGTAGGCGCCCTCGGATGGGATTAAATCTACAAGACAAAAAAGATAGTTATTTTGAAGAAACACTTTAATAATTTATAATTAGTTAAAATTAGATTTGTAAAATGTGCTTACAAATTGCTTTGGAATAGTGATCCAGCGCTTCATGGTAAACTTGCTTTCGAAACAGCTCATTTCCCTTATTTTTGTGAGCCTCTGCCAACCTGTGGGCCTCGAGGGAGGGAATGTTGGATGGCGGTGGAAGTTGAGGATACTGACTTGACTTGATCACGGTCAACGATGGAACGGCTCCTTCTGGACAATCAATTTTCTTCTTCCCAATAGCTCT
This sequence comes from Sinella curviseta, assembly GCA_004115045.4. Taxonomy (NCBI): domain Eukaryota; kingdom Metazoa; phylum Arthropoda; class Collembola; order Entomobryomorpha; family Entomobryidae; genus Sinella; species Sinella curviseta. The sequence continues at coordinate 836,361 of CM023203.3, forward strand.
AGACCTTTTGGGGGGAGGTGAAGGCTTGGTCAAGTTGGTGGTATCATTGGATCCTTCCTCCTCCACCGGCTTGGTCGGAGGGCATGATTTCTCCGCATTCTTAACCGCCAGCTTGAAACTTCCGGTGGCTCCCTTGCCGCTGATCCGATGCAACTGACCAGACTCCTCCAACTGCGAAAGTGCCTGTTTCGTGTTCTCTTTGGTCATGTCCACGGCGTGACGAGCCATAATGGTCTTCTTGATGGCCTGCACAGACGAGCCCTTGGGGTCCCTCAAGAATGCCACGGCATCAATTATAAGCTCAGTGAATGGAGGATGAGGAGGGGCCGATTCCTTTATCCCTCCATCTGCTTCCGGTTTGGCGACTGCTTCAGCCTCCTTCTTCTTCCCTGATGCTGCTCTCCTCCCACCTTTCGCCATGGTTGCCGGATTTATCAAAAGGTAACTGATTACAGGTCACTCGCCAACTTCAAAACTAGATAAGAAAAAAAAATGCCAAATATCAGTCATCAGTCAGTAAATACACAACCAAAACAACAATCAAACAAAACAATTCACGACACATTTTGTAGATTGTGAATTATATAATCAACGCAATATTTAAATAACACAATTACAGGATACTTTAATTAAAATGATAATTATCTTCTCGGAATTAACTTACCTTATACTGCTGTAAATACACTAACTATTTAAAAGAATAACTGCTGTTTGATTTCTCACCATACAACCAAAAAATGTCCAATTAACTAACGAATGCAACACACATAGTTGTTCAAACAATTAAAGTTAACTGACTTTAGTTAGTTGTACGAGCTCCAAGTAGTCGTTGGAGTAGCGAGACGAGCGACAAAGGTTACCATGCCAACAGCCAACAATCCGCTCCTCGCCTGCGTGCACACAACCAAGAACAAACTTTTTTGTTTACGCGATTGTTTTGCACTCTTTTCCCGCCTTCAGCATTCAAGGACACTCACTTTCTCAACTTGCCCCGCGATTCCGACGGCAAGTTCCTTTGTTAGCTTTTGTGAATGAGACTAGAATGCGAATGTGGGGATATGGCCATGGGGACGGGGGAGGAGAAGGAAAGTTACACAATAAAAAGTTAATTTAATGGAACAACCTTACTGATGCTAAATTAACGTTATCTATATTAATAATAAAACTTAAGTTTATCTGGAAACATTAATAAATATCCGTTATTTATTAAATCTTTACTTCATAAGCGGTGCTGACAATTGAGTAACGGACAATTTTTGTGACCGTCCGTCGACAGACCATCTCTGTGTCTCTCTCTCTTGCTGAGCACCACACCACATCCAGCTGCAGCGAGTTGCTAGCTCATCTCAAAGCAGCAGTAGCACCGGAATGCCAAAGTGCATGCATACGCCATCTACCTCCTGGCGATGTTACTCATGCCCTAACACTGTTGAAGGAGGCGGCTCGCATGACAACACTTTGTCCGCATACACCAAAGTGCTTGAGTCAAGCAAAGGAAAACCCACAAACTACTATAAACCCAGAAATAGAATACACAATGGTTGTAGAGGAGAGTCCGCCTATTCATACAAGTTCTTTCTGCTGCCAAGTATACCTTGGTGCAGCTTTCGGTCCCTCTTGCCCACTTCCAATGCAACCACCAAAACAAACACAGCTGTGTGAGTGGTGACAATGAAAACAGCCTTGATTAATTTAATTATGTATAATAATATTTTGAGTATATTTTCAGATTCTTTAAAGACTTTATTAAATTTATTAGAAAAATTTCAACATACAACTTTATTAAAATTAAAACATTAGCTAAATATATTAAAATACAATACATAATGCTAAATTAACTTTTAGATTAAATAATTGACAAAAGTAGAGTATTCTTGAATTTCTAGCTGGCGAGTTGTTTATTTTCTTCATGTTAGTAGAGGTTACCGGTTGTGTGGAAGAGTCGTGCCTTTTACTACTAGAGAGTTTAAATGTTGTGGAGGATGGAGGAGGTGGCTTGAGAGAAGTGGTGTTCAACACATGATTTACCCATGCTCTTTCAGTCCAGCCCTTCTGAATAGGTCACTACCATGACAAACATTTCAAGATTTTTCCCAAGATCCTTCGTCTTTTCCGTTTTACCAGTTCCTGGTGGTCCCTTTGGACTACCTCCACGATGAAGAAACATGGCTGTGGTGAGAGTCACGTAGCACGATCAGTCAGTGGTGTTACCACCAAACGACCAGAGTTTCCAAGATATTCATAGCCATAATTGAAGAATGTATGAATGAATTTCCACCGTCACCATTGCTGTTACTTTGAGCCGCTGAATTTTTGTCAGATTGCCCCGAATGGCCATGCTAAACTTTGTCAGAATTTTGTTCTACTTCTTTCTGACTTTCTTCAAAGGATTTTTCGGGATTCGGGGATCACCGGCAGCAAATACAGCTCTTGTTACGGCCACAGTCCATTGAATTGAGCGGAGGTTATTCCAGGCTGTCCAGGCCATTGCATGATCCACTTGTCTCGCCTATTCAAATTTTTCCGAAGGTCCTCTCTCGTCATCTTGAGTTGCACTTTCAGGCAAGCCTTCATGCTATTTTTTCAACGTCACGGAGCCAGTGCTCGACAGGACTATCAATTTGGAATGTTTTGAGGAACTCAACGTACTCACCATCCCCGCTTATCATTCCATGTACATCTTGTCTGGAGGCGTAGGGTGCCTTACTCAATTTTATCTTGTGAATGTTGTCAAACAGCTTTTTCAAATGAGGCTGCACCATTTCCCGATTGCGACTGCTCCCCAGAATTTCCAACAGGTCGTCATTGGAAATAAAGTAAAATCTTGGAAATGCCTGTCTTTTTGCCTCAATTTAATTAATAGAAGATAGAAGATTTCCAAGCTTTTCAAAATCAGTTCAAGTCGATCGCTCAACTCCTTCAGACTTCAGTTTCTCGTGTCAAATTCCTTGCTCTCCTTGGGCAACTGCTTACGAATGTCCTCGCCCTTGAAAATGTTTTCCAAGTACATCCACTGCCTTTGTACGTTCAAGAATATGTCAAACACGTCTCTTATCACAGAAAGAGTCTTTTCCCAGTAGGTAATCTCTTGTTCAAACGGTTTAGCAAACCAACTTCCTTTCATGGCACTAATTGAGACATTGTTATCTTCCAAATTCTGCACCATGTCTTGGTTCACATTGAGTCTGTAATGACCTTTGTCCTTGTACGGTACCATTTCCAACTTTTCTACAGTCCAGTATTCTCGTATTGCTACTACCGTCTTCTCAATTAGCAGTTCTTTCTGAGCAGTTGAAGCAATTTCTGCAATTTCATCCGCATACTTTTCCATTCCATACGACACAATTCGGTCATAAGTAAACTTGGGATCGTTTGGATCAAATCGAGCGCCAATTGTTTCGAAAATTTGATTCCAGTGACGCTCCCTCAATGCAGACGTTTTAATTTCATGAATGACGGGAATACTCTTTTTGAACACTTCAACTCGGGCCTTGGTGAAGTCAATAATTGGCCAATTCTTCTTCTCAAAAGTCTGTTGCAACTTGATGATTTTTTTATCATGATGCCTGCATCTTCCATGTCTCCCGTTTGCATGCTTTTGAACGGCACCACTTTGTACTCGTTCCAGTAGCCAACCGATTCCTCAACCACTTGCCAAACGCTTTCTATATTTTCCAGGTCTCCCTCGAAATTCCTCAGTTCCAGACTTGGAGCCGTTTCAATCTCAAATATCGCCAAGCTACTGAGCAAATCGGTTTGATCCTTATTTGACTGATCGAGTCGTTTTCTCAGACTGGTCCACTGCCTGAACACTCGTCGTTAAGGCTACCATCGACCGTTGACCGCAACCGTTTCCTTTATCTGGTACATCTTCATCGACTTCATTACAAGCAACAAGATAACTACTCCGACATCTCCACAAAACACCAGTCAATCCGCTTCAGAGATGGAGCTGTCTGAATCTGTATCACCATCGTTTACCGGGATAATTATCCTTTGCTCGTCGTGGCTTTCCTCGTCAAACATTAGGTTGGTAATTCGATCCCGATCTTTGAAATACATCTCAACTTTCTTAACGTGATCAACACAGTTTTTCCAAAACCCAGATGGGAGAACTTGGCAAGCTTCTTTGCACAAGTTTACAACATTTTTTACTCCTCCGATGGTGTTGTGATTGGCGACATATCTTTTTACCCAGGACCAGATTAACTCAATCGCGTTCAATTCACAGTGCGCTACCGGTAGCCATAAGATTCTAATGTCCTTATTTGAATTCTGTGCGATCTCCTCGATTATATATTTTTCTTGAATGGGATACTGCTTGGATAGACTAATCAGAGCGTTCTTAGTCAGTTTCTGGAAATCATCAATTCCGTCTGGTTTTGGAATTCTTCGTATCTCCAAATTAGCTATGATGTCCTTTTTCAACCAAAACGCCTTTGCCATTATGGTTTCTTTCACCTGAAGTACGAAGGTATACCATGCATTAAATGAATGTATTACATGAAGACACATTACAAATATTACAATCAACTGAAAGTTTAAATTCTGTACGCACTCTAAGCTTATGATAAGGCGCCTGGTCTACTACCACAACCGACTTTTCTGGCAAGGCGTCAACAAGTTTTTTAAACCAATCAATGTAATGCTCCCCGTTCATGGCGTTGTGATAGTCTTTGCTGTCCTTCTTGGATTCAAAGATATCCTCCGCCTCTTTTATGAAACCGTCTTCACTGCCAGCGTGATTAACGATTGCGCGACCTGCACCAGATTTTATTAAGAGTCCCCCTAGATATATTAATATTAATGGTATAATATAAATCTTATAGCGTGAGGTTACCAGCAGCGGTTACTCTTGGCAAAAAAATTATGACCGTATTGGAAGTAATAACAAAACCGTACCGACGTATCCATTCGAATCTTGAAGAACTTTCCCAGTTGCCACAGCGTTAAATTCCCGAAACTCTTGATTTTCCAGATGGAAATGCCACATTTTGTTGGGTGAATGGTCAGGGCAGGCCCAAGTTTCATCAGTGTACACTATTTTGTAGTCATGCTTTCGGTAATAATCAATTTTTAAAAGATACATCTCTCTCATTGCAACAATATCCTTCCTTTCTAAAAATACGGGCTTCTTGTTGTATTTTTTGTACTTAAATTTTGCTTTCTCCGTCATCCATTTTCGCAGTGTCTCTCGGCTAATCTTTGGAAAATTAGGGTCATCTTGAGATTTCCTCCAAATCTTTTCAATTGTTGGATATTCGCCCCCCTTGTAAAAGTCTAATGCCATCCTTCTAAGAGCTCCAACCGTAAAATCATCACATTCGATTTCCTTTCTCCCTCGTTTAGTTGCACCATCTTCACAATCATTAGCGTTCTCGTTTTCCTGGTTTATTTTATTTTCTATTTTAACGCTTTTCATGACGTAGCTAACGGATTTATTAAGAATATTTGCAGCTAACTGATGTACATGAGCGTACTTTTTCCCTAATTTTGATGATAATCCAACTTCCACAAATAAATCATTCTTTAATTCCTTCAAAAATGTCACTAATCTTTTCGCTAGTTCCTTGTCCTCCTCTGACGCGTTTCTAGTTCCATTGGTTCTCATTTTGACTACTGACTAAATCGAACACTCAACTTCAAATTAAGCAATAATTAATATAATAATTAAGTTGATAATGTACAGTGGAAATTTTATTTAGTAGGTATAGAAAAGAATGAACAGTGCTAGTGGAGCTGTTTTCTTGAGAGAAGTTGTTTGGTAAACAACCGTTCCTCTGCTTTGATGTCTAGTCTATAATCGCGCCATGAATAATTTGAACGAACCAATGAGCAAACATAAAAGTAATGAATGAGTGAATTTATGAATGAAGTATCCGCACGTAGTGAGAGGCGAAGGCGGAGTCAATTCTACTACCAAAGTGGATAGATTTGATTGTTAAAGTGTATCACATCATCCGCATCCATCCAAAAACAATATTATCATTCAACTTTAATTGTAACTGATCAACTTTAATAGAGTACAACAAACTTTTATTGTGCACAGTGCTGTCAACATTGGAAATTTTAGTGCGAAACAATTAAAAAGGTGAAGATACAATGATACCTCTACTTAATTAAATACTGCAAGATGTTCATTATTCGCACATTTTAATTAAATTTATCATTTTTTGCTACAGGTGTCCCAGCGTAGGTGAAAGTTAGCCACCAGTCACAGTAGTCAAATAGCAGCAGTCTAAACTAACACAGTTATTTAATTACTGATAACCAAGGTAAATACAATAGTACTAAGGCTTTAATTAATTAAATGCTGCCGTATGTACATTATCCACACATTTTAATTAATACTCACTTTCAACTGCAGGTTTCTGACGGTAGTTACAATTTTGCAGCCATACCATCACAAGTCGCAATAGAGAAACGAGAGTACAATTTATTGTTCACAGGCCTTTCAACTGACCGATTTCTTAGTTATTGGTTGAAGGTAAAAACATGACGTTAACGCCTACAATTGATTAAATAAAGCAGGATGTTTATTGACTGTCCATTTTAATAATAATGAATTTCATGGTGCAGGTCAACAACGGTCAATCCATGTCGGCAGTTTTTCATACCTGGAGTGGAACAGTAAGGAACCTCTGATCGTGTCCAGTGTTTTAAATAGCTGCTCAATTAAGGAACCAATGGTCATTTAGGTAAAATTGTCAGCTCCGCTGATTAACCATATGGTTGCTTGATTTTAGATCTAATTAATTATCAATTAATTAATTAGAGTGCAACTATCAGCAGGTACTTATTCTATCAGCTACTCCTGTCAACACTGTATTGTCCAATTTTGCAAATTAATTCATAAGACATGGCTAACGGTACATGCATAGACTATTCTTATTTTTCGCAGAAACCAATGTAGCGATTTATGACAACGAGAAGATGGGTATGCTGGATGGTCTGCATTGTTGGAATAGACGAATAAGGAATTTTTGTCATATCCAACAAAATTAATGTTATTGGAATGTTTATTGTGATTAAATAAATGGCCGTTTGAATTGTGTTGGTATGCTTACTGTAATTAAACAAGGAGGGTATCACCCTAATACCCAACTACCGATCAGACCAACTCATACAATGTCGTGTCTTTGTTTGGCGAGGATTCGGCGGTGTCTCATTGCACCCCGTATACTCTATGAGATGTGAGTGGTGCATACATATACATATATTTTTTAAGTTCTAACTGTTTTTAACCGTTAACGTTGACCGATTGTTTTGAAACTCGGTGCTGAGGAGGTCATGACCTAAGGAATCTGTTTGCAAAGTTTGGCGCTAATCGGTCATATAGTTTAGGAGTAGTGTTAACAGACAGACCGGATCGTGATCGCATTAACTACTAGATGTGTTTTCACGATCGGTAATTAATAAATAGCAGTTTGTATTGTGTTGGAATGTTTATTTGCAATTAAATAAATACCCGTTTGTATTGCATAATAATGTGTTCATAATTAAATAAATAATTACTTTTATTAAACTGAACTGAAGTATGCTATCATATTTTTTAAAAAATTAAATAATATAGGTAACCCTAGAAAATGTTGCTGCATTCTTCGTATGATAAGTCCCCGGTTAATACTGACAGCCGACTTATCGCATTACCCCAAGCCTTGGCTTGGGAGAAATCTAGTATATTCTTTATTAACATGCATGTATCTCAAGAATTGCAATTACAGTTACAGTTTTTAATTATTATCATGATATTACGACGGATGATAGGTCAATGGGTGAAAGATCTCGGGCTGTTCCTCTCTGCAAGCTGGAAAGTCAAGTAGGTCATTTCACTAAGGGCCTGTTTTGTCGTTCTTCAGTGCAGGACTGATCCTTATAGCGTCGTACTTCCGCCATGTACTCTGACCACGCATCAGACTTTCCCTGAAAATTCAATTTACGAAAATTAGAAAAAATCCTGAAACGAGTCATTAATCCACTCCAATAAATAATAATTATTATAAAAATGAAGAGTATAAAAATGTGCAAACCTTTGATTTGTCCTTGTCCACCTTCTGCTTCTTGACGACGACACCTGTGGGAAGGACCCTTCCACGACCCCGCCTTTTGCCGATCTACAAACAGCTTTCGCGAGTTAATTTTTCGAACTCTTAAAAACTAATTAATTAGAGGGAGTGGTTCGTCATGCTATAATTTTAAAAAATATATTTTTTGACAACTCTTCTAGCCAGAATTAAGACTTGTTAATACCAAAATCGGAACTGTTCTCTTTGTCTCCTTTTCCTTGTCGTCGGCACCTGGTTGAGTCGGTTTCTTATCCTTAGCACTCGATGTGGTGGCCATGTTGTCAGCAGGCGGGGGAGGAGGAGGGCAGGCTTTCGGTGACCTCTCTTCGGATCCTGACCTTTCCCAACGGGACCTTTTCCCTGTTTTGATATCAGTTCCGGGTTCCATCTTTGGTTGTTCCATTGGAGGAGGCGCTTGGAACTTGGATGTCTTCCTGCCGTTAACAAATACAAAACAATAAAATTACCCGTCTAATTTCGATATAATTAAAACAATTAAAGATAACTTTTAATTATCCTAAAACAATATCTTCTTCTGACAAATCGCCGACTACTGCTTCCTACCTAAACAGTGCTTTATTTTCATTTCATACTTTCTCTTTGCCGCGTTCCTTGAGATCTTTTCTCACCGTGCCCCGCGATGTAGACAGCAAGTTCCTTTGTTCACTTTTGTTGGTTGAATGATTGAATGACGCTAGAAGGTGGAGGAGGAGGATGAAGAGACTTTGGGTTTTACAATCAGCACGTTTTCACAATTTAACCCTTTGACCTTTTGGCAAATACGTGAATAAAAGCTGTGTATCACATTCCATGCAGTTGGTATTAAGCAAATTGTGCGATTCTCGAAAATCAGAAATGTGAGTATAGCTGCCAGTAGCCCACCGGAAGGAATCAGCGCAAGAATAAACACATGACTAGAGTCGACATTCCGCTTACTGAAGTCCTTCCCGGATTCGAATTCTGTAAAATTGGGTTTCCTTAGCCGTGTAATTTGAACTGCCGAGAACGCAAAGTACTCTGCCCACCACTGCAAAATCCCAGTTTGGGCTAAATGTTTAATTCGGAGAAGGACATTCTTGGGAAAGTGGCCAAACAAGGAATAGCCCTCAAACATTTCGAATATTACATCTTTGCCAAGCCACACAGGCGCTCCCTTTCCAGTAAAATATGAATGTATTATTGCCGCTGTATGGTCGTCCATAATGACGGCCGAGCGATTGCACCGTTCCAAATGCGGGATGAGAAACTGCTCGATAGGAAAACTATAATATCCGGTTACATTGCGCATTGCATTCCGCCAAGTGGGAAATATCTTTGAGTTGTTGAGATAGAGCCACATTTTCGGAGATAGCTCGTCCCTTAGCAATCGCAACGTTTTCCAGTGGATAGCGCGGACCAAATTTATGTACGTCCACAACTGAGAAACAACCGGAAATGCTTCGTGATTGTTTTCCTGCACAAAGGCTACACTTTGGTTACGCGAGATTCCGGCAAGTCGCGCAGAATCAGATGGGTGTAGGCTCACAGGACGGATGTAAGTGTTGAAGTTGTTGTTGCGAAGTATCTCAAAAGTGTCAAAAGGAACCAGCGGGGGCGCCACTGTTAGTTTGGTGATGTTGTCCCCTTTGTACTCGTTACTTAATTGGGTTAGAACCAGAGGCAGAAAAAATATGGCGAAAGAGAGAGCATTATTTCTGGTCATGCAACGTCTTTGAAGAAAGATAGAACCTTGGTCAATGAGAGCAGAAGATATGGAGAGTCCTACGTCAGACATTACGTATTTGCGGCCCTGATTGGGGGCAGCTTTATAACTGCGAATCAGTTTCGTTGCCATTGTCGAGAAAAGGAGGAGGAAAAGTAAAAGAAATGCCCAACTGGTGCTATCCAGACAAGTTACCATTCCCTGCAGCTTGTAAAGCCAGCTCAATTGCTGCCAGTGACAACTGACAAACTTGAGTCTTTTCACAACGAATGCCATGGACGTGTCAGGAAACCGTTGCAAGTTAGCAGCCTTGTTTCTGAAAAAGCTTGGAATAGACGCCCCTTTAAAGTAACTCATGTCGTCCTTAGCGCAGCCAAGTAACTTCGTTTTACGAAATCCATAAAAGCCCAATGACCACTCTCCCACAAAACGCACTGTCGCATTATCGGGAACAAGGAGCGAAATTATGTGAGTGTACATTACTAGCTGGAAATGAACATTATCACGGGTGTCAACCTCGGATTGTTCTTGGAGTATATTTTTTCTCCATTTATAGACGCTAATATTTCCATGTCTCTGCCACATCGCACCAGGAACGTGTGAAATGTATAATGGCGGCCTTTTCAATAGATGCCTGAACTTTTCCAAATGTTGCTCAAGTTCCAGCCTGCTTTCAGGAATGCCGATTTTATCATAAAGTAGCGCTGCTTTGCAGAGGTCGCAGTATTCGCACAAAACTGAAAGTTTGGAATCTGCGGTGTTCCAAATCAGAAATGTTTGCGAGAGTCGGGTAAATTCTTGACCAAAGAAAACAGTATTCATCCACATGTCAATTACATTGGTTTCCATATCTGTATATTGATGAATTAAGAGACTGTATCTGTGGGAAGTGCTCAAGAAGTAACCTTTCCAATTGAGATGACGAATATATTTCATTGTATAAATCCAGAATGGATCCTTCAGCATTTTACCGTAGGGCACTTCCCAGTGCGAATCATACATGAGCGGAAATGACTTTTCCTCTGGAGGATAGAGATGTACTCTTGCCTCACATATTTTTCGTTTATTGGCCAGCCAGCGATCAGTAGCCGATAAATTTAGATATTTTGATGATCTCGTCGGACTATTTGCAAATTCAATGGTTTCATTGCTACTGCTTATCTCCGCAGGTATTGGCCTTCTTGAAAGAGCTGGATCCTCGGGAAACTTGAAATAATATCGCAATAGAATTATGGGTTCCCTTAGATGCATTAAATTAAAGTCCACGCCGGGGAAATTTAGTAAATGGATAGCACAACCGGAAAAGGAATTGAGCATTTTCGGTAGGTCGTTTTGAAATTTAGAACTCCGGACGATTGTTTGTTTCGCATAGTCACTGGATTTCACTGTAAATACTAATTGTGCAATATATAGTAGGCTCATCGTTTCGATACAACCACAACCTAGAACTGTCTGCATGATAATCAGCGGAAAAATATCTCACCAGATTTTTTACAAAACTTTTGGAGTGCAGCGGAAAATATGTGGAAAAGTACGATTGTGAGCTGTATATACTATGAACTGATACGGATAGTTTCACGGTGCCAGCATTTAACCTTCGACTACAAAATATTGATTAGTGGAGAGCTATATTCGAATCCACTCTATATATTTCAAATAGGTAGTCAAAATTACCAGAAGTTGCTAAAAACAGGAAATTGCACGTCTCCAATATTAACTGAAAACTGTTTTGTAAGGCTATTTCTTATGGCTTCCTTGCATGGCTGCTCTTCCTCTTGAGTAAATGCTCCAACACGACAAGAGAAGGTATGTATATGAAATGAATATCATAATGATGATTATTTTTCGCAGCATTAGTAATTATTATTCTTCGAGGGACTATTCTGTTCTCCAAGTTAAGATGGTAGCATATTTAGAAGATCATTTATTGTGACTTTATATAGGAATTTGCATGCGATATTATTGATGGAACATCAAATATAAATGTAGTGGCTTTGGTTTACATCATGACTTTTATATTAGCTTGAAGTAGATTTTACGATAAGTACATTCTCACTGACTAACCGATTACCTTTTTTTGAAACATGGGAATAACAGTCACGTATCGTATCCCACCCATTTAGTACGAGACAATTTGACTTATTCTCATAAATCAGGAATATCAGTATCGCTACAAGTAGGCCACTGCAGGGAATTAGCGCAAGAACGTGCACATAGCTAGATTCCAATCTGTGCTTGCTGAAATCCTTCCCGGTCTCAAAGTCCGTGAAATTCGGTTTCCTTAGCCGCGTCATTTGAACCACTGCAAAAGCAAAGTACGCTCTCCACCACTGTAAGATTCCAGTTTGTGCCAAATGTTTAATTCGAAGGAGAACGTCTTCGGGAAAGTGGCCAAACAAAGTATATCCCTCAAATATCGGAAATATGACATCCTTCCCTAGCCATACAGGCGCTCCCTTCCCCTGAAAATATGAATGAACTATTAGCGCTGTGTGGTTGTCAATAATGACGGCCGAGCGGTTACATTGTTCCAAGTGGGGTATGACGAATTGCTGGAAAGAAAACTTATAGCGTCCCATAGCGTCCCGTTTTGCATTTTTCCAGTTGGGAAATATCCTCGAGTTATTGAGATAGAGCCATACTTTAGGCGATAGTTGGTCTCCCAGCGAACTCAACGTTTCCCAAAATTGACCACGGACCATGTTTATGTACAGCCATAGCTGCGAAACTACCGGAAATGCTTCGTGGTCACCGGATTGCTCAAAGGCGGTGGCGTTGGGTAAAATTCCTTGCACAAGGGCATGGTCGGATGGGTCCAAATGGAATGGTAGAAGGTACGTGTTAAATTTGTTATTTCGAAGTATTTCGAATGTGTTGAATGGAATCAGTGGAGGTGCCACTGTGAGTTTGGTTATGTTGTCGCCTTTGTACTCGTTACTTAACTGGGTTAGAACCAGAGGCAGAAAAAACATTGCTATGAACAAAGCATTGTTCTTGACTGAACAATGCCTCTGAAGAAACGCAGAACCTTGGTCAACTAGCGCAGCATACATGCAAATTGGTACAGTAGATATCCGGAATTTTCTACGTCCAACAAATTGCGCAAGTTTTGTCGCCATAACGGAGAAAAGTGAGAGATAAACAAGCAACAATGTCCAACATGTTCCGTCCAAACAGGTTACCATTCCATGTAGCTTGTAAATCCAACTATATTGTTGCCTGTGACAACTGACAAACGTCAGTCTTTTTACAGCAAATGCCAGAGACGTATCTGGAAACCCTTGCAAGTTAGTGTTAACATCTCTAAAAAAGCTTGGAATGGACGCTCCTTTATAACTGCTGACTTGGTTTCCTGGACAGCCAAGTAACTCCGTTCTACGAAATCCATAAAAGCCCAATGACCAATCTCCGGAGAAATGCACTGATGCGTTGTCAGAAACCATTAGAGTTATGATATGAGTATACATAACCAGCTGGAAATTTGTAATTTCACCGGCATCAACAGTCGATTGCTCTCGGAGTATATTTTCCCTCCGTTTATACGCAGTTATATTTCCGTGTCTCTGCAACATCTCACCTGGAACCTGTGCGTAATACAATGACGGTCTCGTCAGTAGATATTTGAACTTTTCTAAATATTGCTCTAGCTGCATTTTGGTTTGCGGAATATCTATCACATCGGAAAGGATCACTGGTTTGCAGACATCGCAGTATTCGCACAAAATTGAAAATGTCGAGTCTGTGGCATTCCAAATCAAATATGTTTGCGAAAGTCGGGTAAATTGTTGACCAAAGAACACCGTGTTCACCCAAATTTCGTTCGTTGACTTATCTGAATATTTATGAATTAGAAGGCTGAATCTTTTGGACGTACTTAAGAACTGACCTTTCCACATATGGTACCGATAATTCTTCAGTGTGTCAATCCAGAATGGATCCTTCAGCATTTTCCCGTAGGGCACTTCCCAGTGCGAATCGTACATGAGCGGAAATGACTTTTCTTCTGGTGGATGGAGATATACTCTTGCCTCACAAACTCTGCGCTTATTAGCCAATTCAAAGCGATGTCTAAGCAACTTACTAAGATATTCCGATGATTTCAAGCTGTTCAGAAATTCAAGGATTATGGTTTCGTTGCTATCGCTAATCTCTGCAGGAATTAGTTTGATCGAAAGAGATGGATTCTCCGGAATGTCGAAATAGTATCGTAGTAAAATTATGGGTTCTTGTAGATGCGTGGAGTTGAAGTCCGTCCCTGGGAAATTCAACAAATGGATAACACAACCGGAAAAAGAATTGAGCATTTTTGGTAGATCGTTTTCAACTTTACAAGACCGGATGTTCTGGAGATTTTTACAATTACTACGTAGAAATATGAAAGAGGCAATACAAAGTATAATGACAGTTGCATCACTCGAGATATTTGTCATAACGACCAGCTTCACGAGCATCTTGCAGAATTATCCAACAGCCAACCTTTTCTGGGATTTGAACGAATATACTTTACAAATATATGTGAACAAATGGAATCAAGCTTATAAGACGACTGACATACCGAGAAAATTTTCAAAATATATACATTTTGTGTTATGAACTGATTTGATAAGTTTCATGGCGCCAATGCTTAACCTTCAGCAAAATTGGAGCATTGATTAGTCGAGGGCTATATTCGAATACTCCTTGCATGCATTTCGAGTAGGTAATTAATATTACGACGAACTAGTTGCCGAAAACAGGAAATTGCCCGGCTCCATTATTAATTGGAAAGCTGAGTTCAGTTTTATAAGCCTTTTTTTCTTTGCACCATGAAAATCATCATATTTCTTCCAGGAACTGTATTGTCTTCCAGCTTAGGATGCTGGCGGATTTAATAAACTTACTGTCTAATACGTCGCGGTAGTATTTTTCCCGAGATCGTCAAGGCAACAACGAAGATTAAAAAGTACATCATTGCTAGGCCAACTCCCATGCAAAGCAAAACAGAAGCAGACATACATACTAAGTGTATGCATGGCACCAACTTAATGGCACATTACAAAACCAGTTTCTAGGAAGTTCCTTGTCTAGAGACGGCTAATCTACCAACTTTAAATGACTTACTTGGAACAAGAATTATGTAGCTCCTCTTGGAGTTCTGACTATATTCAGCAAAATCTGACATTCTTTAATCCATATACCTTTAGGTTCGGAACTTCCATTTTTTCAGTTGGCTTTTACATATTTACGAAATTGCAGTCACGAACTTTGACGAAATAAGTATCATTTTTTTCAATTCCCCCGAACCTGACCCCGACGTCATATAATATTTGGAATCACTCTACCCCAACTGACCGCTTAACAAGCAATATATTTTTAACTTTATATCGGACAGGCCAGGTTAAAAAGTTTTTTTTAAATTTTTTTTCACATGTATAATTTCGTCAGCATATTTAACAACGAATCCGAGCACCGGTTAGTGTAGAAAAAATATATACATCTTAGGAAAATGAGTTTAAAAAACGAAAATGGGAATTGGGGTCCGCCCAGTAACTAAGCTTTAAAAAAATAAAGCCTCTAATCCACCGTTTGTCCAAATTCCATCCCACTCTCCACCAAATGATGATTTGCTGAACTATTGTCCCCTCCCCCTGAGTTCCCCCTCCAACTCCTTTATCCTGTGTTCCTGATATTTAATCGTGGGCTACTCGTCTGTACGTCCACAACGGACGGGATTATCGCTGCTATACAAAACTCGTTAATTAACGTCGTAGGCTTCGCAGTTGGGTTCCTATAATTAAATTAAAACAAAAATGTCATAACTTTGAAATCATCGTACCCTTAAGACCTCTGATGAGCAAAAGAGTTAGAGCGTCCATAATATTTTCTCAACAAAGTTCAATCATTCACTTGTTTTTGATGAATCTTCTGTGAAATAGCAAATAAAATAAAACTGTACTATGGAGTGAAGTCTATTCTCCCTTTTATTACTTGTATCACGATGCCCCAACACGTAGGATTATTCCGGATATTTGAATTCTCCGAAATGCAACAAAAAGGAATTCTCGCTCGCCGGGAACAAGGGCTTATCCAATTAGTCTGTGTATTTTTGTAATTTCATCAAGGACAAAGCTAGCATGATCACAATCAACGACAAGCCAATAAGCTAACCTTCTATTTTCATGAACTACTGATCTAAATCTTACCAGCAGACCTTTGCTCTGATTCTGATCTCATACCAATAAACTGGTAATTAATTCTGCAACTGCATCGTGTGTACTCATCATTATTACAAGCAATGAATACGCATTCCAATAGCAATTCTAGTCGTGCTTTCGCATTCAATCCGTCTCAATTTCCGTTGTCCTCATATTATGACTCGTGGCTTAATTGGAAAAAAATTATTCGACAAAAACAAAAAACGGCCTTTCATGCAATCCGATGGCTTTGAAATCACCTTTGCACATTGCATGTTGGGGTCTCCTCTGCACCAAGGATGTTTACTTTTATATTTAAATAGCCAAACATTTTTTTCTTAACGTGCATTTAACGTGACCATATTCATACCAATCCCAATATATTTAAAAGTTTCCATTCGCCGGAAAAATCATGGATCAGATTTTCGAGCAGAAGATAAGAAAAACAGCGTGGCTGCATTTAGCTTCGCTACTTTTCTTTGTAATCACTTTACCATGCACACTTTCAGGTTTGTACTTAAGTTATTAAATAAAACTACATTTTTATAGTTAAGTATACATAATTACAAAAGTTATCATCTCTGTTCCCATTACAGTTCCGACCAGTTTCCCACCCACAAGCTCCATTTCTTCAACTTACATAAATATCGATGAAACCTCAAGTTTACCTACCACAACGGGAGGTGGTGGCGACATTATTTCCGGCGGGGGTGGAAGCAGTGGACTCGCCTCATTAACAACTCTGTCAACAATGTCCACTTCCATTTCCTAAAGCGTGTGAACAGTTATCATGCGTGTTAGTTATTTTTTCCTAAATCATAAAAAATTCTAAACATTTTAATGTGTCTCAAGTAGCCCCAGTCGTTGTCTCAATCCAACTTTTAAGTATTGACCGTAAAACAATAAAAGTAAGCACACAAAGCGCAATTCGTGAGTTTGGGTTTATTAAATTCAGTCCTTGCTATTTGTTTGCACGATTTTCGTTAAGGTCATTTTACGTTTTTAATTACATATATAAAAGTCATAACGATCCCTCTGTGTATTTCTCTCTAAATGCTCTGGGAAATAAAAACTTGTAAACTGGGAATATCCACCCACACATTTTCTGAAATGATTTTAACATACATGTAAACAAGACTGGCTATAAAAATGATCCAAAAGGATTGTTCCATAAACTATTTGGTCAGGATAACTACGCAAAAAGTTGTAAATTACCTAATCTTGTATTTGGCATTTTGAATCTATTGGCCCAAAACAAGGTTATTATCATGATAAGGAATCATTAATCGTGTTTACGTGGCAGTACTAAAAGTATTTGTTTGCATGAAAATTTGATATGCGCACATACAAATGTTGAACCACTTTCTGCAATAAAAGCGCTCGCTTTCCCATTTCATAAATCAGTTTAAACTTTAAGTTCACTTCGCTCACCGCATCACTAACCATTTAATTGATTCCATCGCCTCTGAATATTAGTTAACACGAGACGCAGTTTTGAACTCCAGGGTTTACAGAAATGAAGTACCTCAAAGGAGTGACCATTTTGGTAAGTAAAAAAGTAAGTTGTCTTTATTTGATCATGTACAATTTCATACGCAACTTGTTATAATGCTAATATAACGCTGTCGCATGTCCCACCCCACGGTATTGACAACCGTAAAACTTAATCCCAAGCGTAACGTGAATTTTGGAGAAAATTTAACAGGTAACTTGAAGGTCAAGGTCGAAAATATTCACGAAAAATGTACATACATAAATGCATGTTACAATAACAAGGTCGTGTGGTCGAGTTTTATGGCTTGTTTATTACTTGTGCTGTACCACATTTCCTGGCTAGTTAAATTGTTCAAATACTAAACAATTTATTGCGTCTCAGGTGGCCCCAGTCGTAAGTCGTACTTTTAGATCGGTTTTAAATGCCACAGATAGACTCAACGATAGCACAATACGTTAAAATGTTAAACTAGGACGGGTGTAAACCCGAATTATAAAACTACCGGAAGCACGCTGTATGCGAAATAGGACACGCAGATCACCTTCCCAATCACTAATCTTGAGTTTTTCGATCAATTTCCGAAGTAATATATTTTGACCCTTACGCGACCCCGTGACCCGTAAGGGTCAAGGAGCCACAACTCCGACAGTTGGTCGAATTGACCCATGGTGCCGTGACAAAAAATGATCAGCATAAAATTCTCAATCAGATAAGCCGATAAAAGATTTTTGCCCATAAGCATGCATGGGGGACGTTACCCGTATCCGGACGTACCCCCACCGTACCCCTGGGGTTGGGCCCCGGCGACCCAAAATCAATACCGAATTTTCGTATGACCTGAGGTACCTCTATGCCAAGTTTGGACCAAATCGGTCAACATGGAGGAAAGTTATAGTGTTTACAGACACTCAGACACACAGACACACAGACAGACAAACATATCAATCGCAATAACTACCTATATAAGCATTTCATGCTTCCGGTAGTTAATAAATGTTAAACGAAAATACAAAGAAATTAATGAGTCGTGTGGATATTTATGAAATGCAATCATTTATGGTTTTTACACTCTCTTCGTGCTACCGCATACTAATTTCCCCAAAAAGGTCATATCAAGTAGAATTGCAAATATTTGAGTCAGTTTTTTTAGGAAGAGTGGGCTGTTCTGTGAAGGCAAAGCAATGAGGGGCACTCTGAGACGGAAAAATTCACACATTATGGAATGTTAAAGATTATTGCTAATCACTTAACAATACACATCAGGTGCATTTTTATACATGTTTGCAAAATGGGTTGGAATTGCAATACTAATCAATTTAGCATACACACTAATCTAATTGACAGAAACTTCATTTTTTTATATTAAATTGCTAACTTTAAAATTATTTCGTCTTTATAGTGAACTTGGGTAGCATTTGCTATTTTTAGAGAAACCGTTTCAAAGCCATCCACATTTCCATTCAATGTTTTGGAAAACGTCAGGAAAGCTTTCACCTCCCACAAACCTCCATAAATACCCTCCAATAACCCGTGTAACTCCAAAAGCTTCCAAAAACTATAATCTTGGAATTTTCTTGAAAGTCTACTTAGACTACAGCTTTTTTATCTTGGCTTGTCCCTTTCGTCTTAAAATCTCACACGAGACGCAGCAACCAGTAAATACAATTAAAATTAAATACTCCGTTTCAGAATGGCTTCCCCAAAAGATCCTTTCCTTTCTCGTAATATCCCTGGGCATGTTATGGATGGTTCTCCAAATACGCAGAAGTTACCCCGACGAGCACACGATGCGGAGTCCAAACTCCTATTTCGATCTGCTCCACTCCCTGTGCAGTTTCATGGTCAAGGCTGTAGTACTCCAAAAATTCTGGAGAAACCAGGAATACTTTGCAGATCTCCTTAATTACCTAGGTAATTGTCCCTTAACTCTGGCACCTCTCAACCGGAAGTTTCCAAGCTTTTTGTGGCTTTGTTCCACCGGAACCGGCGCCTCTTTCGTAATGCTAGCTTACAGCTCCATGGTAACCCTCAATGTCATATCCGGATATCCAATCACTGCGGCAAGTAAATTGGCACAGATTTCCTGGAGACAAGGTAACTGGTGGAAATTGATGCAAACTTTCTCCAAGCAGCTATTATTTCAAAATTTGGATAACCATAGCAACGATACAATTGGGGACATCGCCCTCAGTGTTCTGACCGCTATTGGATTTTTATGGAGGAATATTTTTGCGTCCATTCCGGAATTGCTTATCTTTGCATGTGCGGGGACGCTTTGGACAGCGACCATCGCTTTCACGGAAAAACTGACTTCTCTTCGGGACGCGCAAATTATGGAAGCGTTTCAGGATTACGGGACAATTTTAAATGTTTCTAAACTAATTAATGGGATAGTGTCCAACTCTGTTTCTTGGCATCTTATCGAATACATTTTCTACCACTCGACCAATTTCGGAGAGGCCTTTGTGACGAGTAGAGTGGACGGGGATGTGACACGACCCGTTTATCTGGTCACCTCTCTTGTGCGGACTAGCGTGACCTGGTTCCTTGCAGCCGACTGTTGTCACCAGGTAAATATTTGACAAGATCAAATTAATGATAAGCACGTTAAAAATAATGAGTAAAGTTAATGACTTATTGAATAGATGAATAAGTTTAAAGAGTGGCTCAAGCACGAGGAAAACTTGGAGCGCATCCCTGGCAACAAATTGCAGGTTGTATTGGATGAGCTGAATAGTAACGAGAAAATGGGGATTAAAGCCAGTGGAGTTTTTACGATTACCTATTCTTTGCTGGGCAACGTGAGTGATGAATAATTTTTTTTAAACTACATAATTTTATGCATAAAATGTGCGATTTCAGATTTTTTGAATTTAATTTGTTTGGTACGTTTCTAGATGGTGGGACTAGTGGTTACATACTTTATAATTTGCATTCAGAAATGAAGGCATATTATTATTAAGAGTTAATTTCACATGTATTGACTTATATGCTATATGGATATAGTAATTAATAACAAATTAAATTGTTGCATTCAGTGAATAATAGCATTTGTATCATCTGCCCTGCTTGTACTACGGTGAGGTTTGTTCATTTTAAACAGAAAAATACGAATCTAACAGAAACATAGTAAGTAATAAGGTAATCATTAATGTGCCACTTCCTTACGATTCCCTATATACGTTAAGCTAATTAAAAATTATCTCCACAACGATAATTTTGATATAAAAATGCAGTTGCTGCTCAAGCAACTTCCGTCTTCATTCCTCCCCAATCACCAGCACCACGTCAAAGGAACGTAATACAATTAGAATGAGAAAATTGATCGAGAGGCGTATGAGATGAAGGAGAGATGAAGGAGGAGATTCTTCATTTCATCAACTCTTCATCATAACAATCAAATAATCATCAAAGATGAGCAGTACAAAGCTGTCCAGTTCTTCTAATACGCCTTTCGAACTTTTCATTCGGTACTTTTACCAAAACAAAAACTGCTTCGTGAACACAAAAACTATGAAAATGTAAACAAACGCCGTCAGTCGCAACCCATACAGCAAAACGGCGAGAAAGAAAGAAATGAGTTGAAATTATATGCCCGCAGGCTGAGTTGAAATTTTCGCTATTGCAACGTGAGATTGTACTTGCAGCGAGGAGCGAACTTTAGAGCGCCACATCAAAAGCATCTGATTGGCCGGGTGACTGGGTTGGATTTCAACTCAATTGTAAATTCAACTCAGTTTTCAACTCAGCAAGGAAGATGCCAAACAATAACAATGCAAAAGATGATGCGATGCAGTTTTCAAAGTGCATTCTCGTCACTGCACATCACGTACCTATTCCCCAAAAGATAGGTCGTGTGTAATTAATTATGTTAACAATTTCTCATTATGTGGGAAAGTGAAAATGGTCTGCTGCCTTGGCTCATTAAGGAATGGCTTTTTTGACCTTTCGAAAATGGCAAGTTCAGGTGACGACGACCAGCTGATTTATTGACGATGGATTTTTGATTTGTGAGCTGCGTCTTTGAACTACTTCCCCTACAATGTCATGAATTAAAAAGATAAGTAAATGTAAGTACAAAATTTACCCAAATAGACCTCTCAGGAGGTTTTATGACGATTTTGAGTTATTTTACTGGCCCCAACTACAAATAGTTTATACTAACTCAATCACAACTAATCAATTCATACATTCAGGATTTAGTTTTAATTAATCATAACTCAACTTGTTGATGAAAAAAAAACATGATTGTGTAGCCGAAACAGCTGCATCCATAATCCAAACTTTTAAGTACTACAATCCAGTTAAGGTATGGCCAAGTTCTGCACACCAAAAGAAATTACACTTTTAATTGCTCTTCGTAGGTTGTGGTGGCCCTTAAAAGGGCCGTTGGTGGGTTTATGATGAGTGATGAGAGATGGTGGGCCGAGTCCAGTTATCCTTTAGTCCTTTCCAGCTGCTTTGCGGTCCGTCTTCTTGGGGAGGAGAACGGCCTGGATGTTGGGAAGAACTCCTCCTTGGGCGATGGTGACTCCGGAGAGAAGGCGGTTGAGTTCCTCGTCGTTGCGGATGGCGAGCTGGAGGTGACGTGGGATGATGCGCGTCTTCTTGTTGTCCCTGGCGGCGTTCCCTGCCAACTCCAAGACTTCAGCGGCCAAGTACTCCATGACGGCGGCGAGGTAGACGGGTGCTCCGGCTCCAACTCGTTCCGCGTAGTTGCCCTTCCTGAGAAGTCGATGAATTCGCCCCACTGGAAACTGGAGTCCTGCACGACTGGAGCGGGATTTTGGCTTCGCCTTGGCCTTTCCTCCTTTGCCTCGTCCAGACATGATGATGATGGATGGTGGGTGAGCGACGGTGGATGATGATTAGTCAGCTGGTCTGCTTGATGTTGTGTTGTCCTTGGTAGTAGATCACGAACGACGAATGAATGGCAATGAGGAAAGCTAGCCGTCTTTTATACTCGCCAAACTGAGTTGAAATGGAGTGCGGACGTCCATGGGCGTTTACAACGGCTGCTCAAAATGGGGCAAAATGCGTCACTTCAGTCTCACAGCCAGCTTACTTCGTCTTTGAGGTCCGAACACTCAACTCAGCCAGTGGGTATATAAGAAGCTCCCTTTCTCTGCATTTTTCATTACTGGTTTTCCTGCCTGCTGATACAACCACCATCTCTCACCATCATCTCTACTACTGCTGCTTATTGGACCGAAGGAGAAGAACTCTCTCAACTCATCTGCAATGGCTCGGACGAAGCAAACTGCCCGCAAGTCAACTGGAGGAAAGGCGCCAAGGAAACAACTCGCGACCAAAGCTGCAAGGAAGGGAGCGCCTGCGACTGGAGGAGTCAAGAAGCCCCATCGCTACCGACCTGGAACTGTGGCCCTTCGAGAGATCCGTCGCTACCAGAAGAGCACCGAACTTCTCATCCGCAAGCTGCCCTTCCAACGACTCGTGCGGGAAATCGCCCAGGATTTCAAGACGGACCTCCGGTTCCAGAGCTCAGCTGTGATGGCGCTTCAAGAAGCATCCGAGGCTTATCTGGTCGGACTCTTTGAGGACACGAACCTGTGCGCCATCCATGCCAAGAGGGTCACCATCATGCCCAAGGACATCCAGCTCGCCAGACGCATCCGAGGAGAACGAGCCTAAGGAGCGAGACGGATCCACATCCAACTCAACCCACCATCATCATCAGTTAAACCACAACGGCCCTTTTAAGGGCCACCACACTTTTCGAAGAGCAATTAAAAGTCTATTTGTTGGTGCAATTTTCAGTTTTGAACCACAACTATTATTAGCTGATGATTTAATTATAAAGGATTGCTTATTTCATTCATTAAATCCATTCCCTTTCAGCAGATGATGAAGTGCAGTGTAAAGTTAGTTAATCCATTAGTTATTTCTGGACGGTTTTTGCTTGTAGTTAAATATTGATACTTTTCTCTCCAATGTATGCTTATGCTTTTAGAATATGTTGGCTTATCTCCAGTTATGTGGTAATGATGCTTTGTTTAGAAAAAAAACATCACATCAACTTGAAATAAGTTTCAGTCATCAGTTTAAAAGTTAAATAAACTTTTTTATTGGTTGGATGGTGGTTGTTGGTATCAGCCATCATCAGCAACAATATAGTAATCAGTACATCTAGTATCTGAAGGAATCTAAGTTACAAGGCATTTAAAGTTCAATAAATAATCAATATTCAGTGTCTCTCGCTACTGCAGAACAGCTGATTTTACAAATAACAAATGAAGATGCTGATTGACAGTGATTGATAATCCCGACTTGATTAATTAGTAATTTTTTAACAAAGCATCATTATTAACTAACATTAAACTAAGGTGATATTTAATAATCAACTCAGCATTCCAATAAACACTACACAACTTCACAATTAATTAATTTAATTGAAGCAAAATAACAACTCACTGACCATGAGCATATTAATAGTGCAGTATTTTTTATTGTTCTTTATCAAACTTTAATTCACCAAGTCATTTTGTGTTTAGGAAGCATTACTTATCGTTATCATTGTTTTCAGCAAACAGGTCTGGTGACTACCTACTTTTGTTGTTTTTATGCGATGAAGGTGCTTTTTTGTCATCAATAATGTTATGCTGATGTTAAAACTAAAATATAACTATTAATAAACACTCACAGTTTAGTTTTAAAGAAGTAGATGGACTTAAAAATACAAGAAGCTACTACTTCAAAACACTGCAAATAGTAAAAAACATACCTAACTACTACCTAGCCTAAATAACACCATCATCCAACTTCTAACTGCTCTTTGGAAAATGTGGTGGCCCTTAAAAGGGCCGTTGGGTGTAAGGAATGATGAGTTGAGTTATGACGAAGTCCGGGTCCAGTTTGTCCAGCAGCTTACTTGGTGGTGGCAGCAGAGGCGGCGGTGTACTTGGTGACGGCCTTGGTTCCCTCGGAGACTGCGTGCTTGGCCAGCTCACCGGGCAGGAGGAGACGAACAGCTGTCTGGATTTCCCTCGACGTGATGGTGCTCCTCTTGTTGTAGTGCGCCAGGCGGGAGGCTTCCGCAGAGATCCGCTCGAACAGGTCGTTCACGAAGGAGTTCATGATGGACATGGCCTTGGAGGAGACTCCGGTGTCGGGATGAACCTGCTTCAGCACCTTGTAGATGTACATGGCGTAGCTCTCCTTCCTCTTGCTCCTCCGCTTCTTCTCTCCTTTCGCCCCAGTTGAAATCCTCTTCTGCGCTTTTCCTCCAGCTGCTGGCTTCTCCTTCTTCGCTCCTTTCGTCTTTGGCGCCATCTTGCTTCCTGGTGGTGGTGATGAAAAGATGAAGGATGATGTCTTCTTTAAAGTTGGCTTGGCTGGCTGCTGCGGTTGGTTTGGTAGTAGAGATGCTCTGCTGAGATGTTGACGATCCGGAACAGAATGAGTAGCTGACAGAGAATGTGCCTCTATTTATATGCCCAGACTGGGTTGAAAACTGAGTTGAAATTCAGATGCATCAACGAATGCGTGGACGTCCGCACTCTCCCACTTTTTGGGTATATAAGTTGCAGCGCTTCTCTGCTTTGAGTCATTATTGAGACCGGCCGTCATCAGCAGCAGAGCAGCAACTCTACTCATCACTCACCTGCCAACCAGCCAGCAATCTCGACTCATCATCTTCTCCATCTGCAGCAGCCGTCTTCTTCTTCAGCTCGACAACTTGCCAAGATGACTGGACGAGGAAAAGGAGGGAAGGGACTCGGAAAGGGAGGAGCCAAGCGGCACAGGAAGGTTCTCCGCGACAACATCCAAGGAATCACCAAGCCCGCCATCCGTCGTCTCGCTCGTCGTGGAGGTGTCAAGCGGATCTCTGGACTAATCTACGAGGAAACCCGTGGAGTACTTAAGGTCTTCCTGGAGAACGTGATCCGAGACGCAGTCACCTACACCGAACACGCCAAGAGGAAGACCGTCACCGCCATGGACGTCGTCTACGCACTCAAGCGACAAGGCAGGACCCTCTACGGATTCGGCGGATAAGCAGCGGACGACCCTCTCATCCCCTAACTCATCTCATCATCACTTTCAACCCAACGGCCCTTTTAAGGGCCACCACACTTTTCGAAGAGCAATTTTTCACTGTTCAGGTGTCAGGTGGTAAGGGAGCTTGAGTTATGTTGAGGGAATTGAGCAGTTTACATTGTCAATGTCGACGCATGAATTAAATTTCAAACAAACGATGCTCCAAGTATGATTTAGATTCATTCCCTTTCAGCGAAAGATGAAAGTAAACTTGACTTTTGATCTCTATTTTAAAATGTACGTTGTATGGATTTAAAAATGCGTAGTAGGATTTGTCTAGTATTTAATGTTATTGCTGCGGTTAATATGATCATTGATCATGCTCTGAGGCAGAAATAATATAGCCGAAGCTCAAGAAGGGTAATTTTGCATTAAGTAATTTTTGTTGATGTCAGTAGCACTTGCGCATTTATAATTATTTGGAATATTAAATATCGTCACCTCAACTTGCCATTTTCAAATCGCCATAGCAGTTCCTTAATGACCAAGGCAAGCAGGACATGTAATAGCACTTGCTCGCAAAATCAGGAGAAAGTGGTTATCACAAGGTTTGTGATTCACAAATGGGGAATGGAGTTACGAATGGGAATGTCGCCGTCGCCGTTACGATGATGGTTTCTTTCACATTCACAAACCTTGGGTTATCATAATTAATTACACACGATAATGCGATGACAAGTATTGCGTCCTGAATACGAAATTGTGAAGTGACGAGAATTCATTTTGAAAACATCATCTTTTGCCTTGTTTGTAAATCTTTCTTTCTTGTGCACTGCAGTACGAGCTGAGTTGAAAACTGAATTGAACTCAGTCAGCCGGCCAATCAGAAGCATTTGATTTGGCGGTCTAAAGTTCGCTCCTCGCTGCTGCAAGCACAATGCCAGCAGCGAAAATTTCGGTAGGCCGGTAGCAGATGGGGGAGAATCTTTGCGTCCACATTTTTTGCGGTGTGGACGAATAAATTCACGATTTTCAACTCGATTTTCGTCCACATATCCACGGTGTGGACGAACAAAATGAGCACATTTTCCAGTTCAACTCAATATCCAACTCAGTCCAAGTTTTAGCGACTTCATGAAGTTAGCCATCAACAGTGCAGACGGAGGGATATGAATGGCCCCCAGTGAAGTTTGTATGTTTATCAGCATCATTTATGTAAAGGACCTGAGACCGATGGCCCTTCTCAGTTCTGTTACATTAAGACATGATACTGATTAACATATAAATCGCATAATGGGGTTAGTCACAAAGATGTGGACGAATTTGAAGAAAGAGTAGGATTAAATTATGTTAGGTTAGGTTCGTTAGGTTATGTAGATTGTGATAGTAAAGCTGACCTACCCAAATTAAACCTAACCTAATTAAACCTATTCTAATTAAACCGAACCTAATTAAACCTAACCTAATTAAACAAGCTAATCCTAAATATGTGTACAGCAATGATGTGGACGAACTTGGGGTTGTACACTATTCACAGAGGTTGTATTTTGGTCGAACGTCATTGTTAGGGGATATTGTCGTTTTGCTCGTCCACACCATGCATATGTGGACGAAGGCTGAGTTGAAAATCGTGAATTTATTCGTCCACACCGCAAAAAATGTGGACGCAAAGATTCTCCCCCATCTGCTACCGGCCTACCAAAATTTCAACTCAGCCCCAAGGGTGAGTTGAAACTATGGCATTCCATCTGTGCATGGACGTCCGCACAAGCTCAATTTTTGGGTATATAAACAGCACTTTCAAGTGCGATTTGGCATTGATTCTTTCATCCGAGAAGACATCACCTCATCATCACCTGGACGAAGACAAGAATACCAAGAAGATTGAAGACAACAACCAACCCACTCGCATCAATCCTCATCATCCTCTGGAGCAACAATGGCTGAAGAACAAGGAGCAACAGTGGTAGCAGCGAAGAAGACGACGGGAAAGAAGACTGCAAAGTCGGCGAAAGGAGAGAAGAAGGTCGCAAGTCACCCCAGCTCAGCTGACATGGTCCTGGAAGCAGTCGGACAGCTCGCCGAGAAAGGAGGATCGGTAGGTGTAAAGCTGATGGGTCTGAATTTCTTCGTCCACATTTTTTGCGATGTGGACGAATAAATTCACCATTTTCAACTCAGCCTTCGTCCACATTTCCATGGTGTGGACGAGCAAAACGAGAATATCCCTTAACAATGACGTTCGACCAAAATACAACCTCTGTGAATAGTGTACAACCCCAAATTCGTCCACATCATTCCTGCATACATATTTAGGATTAGCTTGTTTAATTAGGTTAGGTTTAATTAGGTGAGGTTTAATTTGGTTACCTAAGCTTAACTAGTCCAATCGACATAACCTAACGAACCTAACCTAACGTACTTAATCCTACTCTTTCTTCAAATTCGTCCACATCTTTATGACCCACCCCATTATGAGATATTTATATTTATAAGCATCATGTCTTTATGTAACTGAACTGAGAATGGCCACCGGTGTCAGTTCTGTTACATAATGACATGATGCTGATTAACATACATACTTCACTGGGGGTCGTTCATGCCCCTGCGTCTGCACTTATGGTGGCTAACTTCATGAAGTCGCCAAAACTTGGACTGGGTTGGATATTGAGTCGAAATGGGAAATTTGCTCATTTTGTTCGTCCACATCACGGTTTCGTGGACGAGAATTGAGTTGAAAATCGTGAATTTATTCGTCCACACCGCAAAAAATGTGGACGAAGAAATTCAGACCCATCAGCTTTACACCTACCGGAGGATCCTCTCTTCACGCCATCAAGAAGCACATCGCAGGAGCCCACCAGATCGATATGGACAAGAAGAAGAGCTACGTCAACAAGGCCGTCAAACGACTCGTCGAGACTGGGAAGTTGCTGCAAGCCAAGGGCACTGGGGCGAGTGGGAGCTTCAAGTTGGCGCCAAAGGAGAAAGCGGTCAAGAAGACAACGTCAGCTGCTGCAGCGGAGAAGAAGCCTCAAGTCAAGAAACCTGCCGCCGTCGCTCGTCCTTCCAAGACCAAGAAGCCTGCTGTCAAGAAGGAAGTCAAGCCAACCGCCAGCACCAAGAAGGTTGCAGCCGCCAAGCCGAAGCCCAAGTCAGCGAAGAAGAAGACAACCGCATCTCCGAAGGCGCTGAAGAGGACGGCCGCACCCAAACCCAAGGCGATGAAGAAAGCTGCCACCACCACCAAGAAGAAGTGAGGAGGAGGACTACCGCCATCGGAAACTTCATCACTCATCATCATCGTAACCACCCAACGGCCCTTATAAGGGCCACCCAATTTTACGAAGAGCAATAAAAACCACTTTTTGTTGATGTGTGGGACTTGATCACAGTACTATTAAATATGTGGGTAATTGGTAACTACTAGTTGCATTTTCAAGTTCGACTTCTTACTACACTAATCATCAATGTGCTTAAAACAAATTATGAGTTATGGTTAATTAAACCTTTGAATGCCTGAGTTCATTAGTTCTGATTGGCATAATAAACTAATAGTTAACTAAACTATAAACTCATTAGAGGTATTCATGTATTTACAGTTATATGGATTTACAACGTATCCATTAAATGATTAAATCTACCACAGAGGTAAAATTAATAGATGCTGGATGCAGCTCACGCAAATCAATCGTCAGCAAATGAGTCGGCTGGCGGCGGTTGCGGTTGTAAGTTGAGTTTATGTCTAGTCTAGGTCATGATGCTTCATGGTTATTATTCATTATTAATAAAAATGAGAGATTCCTTATTCCTTGGTTCTTCTTAAAAAGTGTACAATGCTCTTTTTTGCATAAGAATAGGACTGTAAAAGTTGTCTAGCACACACTGCAAAAGTTGAACAGTTTTTTGGAAGAACAAAAAAATCTTCAGATGTCTCAACTTGCCCCAAAATGCTATGAAACTTGGTAATTCTGTATTTGTTTCCGTCCAACGGCCAACACCAGACATTCCTTCGCATCTGAAAATGCAATTCAAAATATTAAAATTAGGGGAATTTGGGTTTCCAGAGCCCCCTGATTAAAAGTCAATGTTTGATCTTGCGGAAGTATGTACATGATTAAGTTCACATCACACTGTTCGAAATCTGAAAGATCCATCCGCCCTTCTCTGTCGTCTCTGACTGGTTTCTGGGGAGGCAGACATCTCCTTCTTCATCTTACGTTACCCTCTCTAATTCCTTTGGGGGAAGGTGCAGGTGCTTTATTGGAGGGGAAGGATTACAATAATGTTCACAAGGATCTGCCGTAGGCAAGCTGGAAAGGAAATGGCGTCATCTCCGTCTGAAGGTTGAGAAATTAATATTACCTAACATCTAACTTTCCAAAAGGGGGATTAATGACTACTGCTGCGTAGTTGGTATAAGACGTACTTAATTAAATTGAAATTAGTTTTAAGCTGAATGCTCTTGCCACCGTCATGTAGATTTTGTTCTCTGAATTCATGACAGCATAGCAGTTGGTGACACGCAAGTTACAACACAACCACAGCACTTTTTAAAGTTTATTACGCATTTTTTCTGTCTTTGAAAATACTGACTTTACGCATTTGAAAGCGCCCCCCTTCCATCACCTTCGGCAGCTTCAAGTTCGGGAATGAACCGTACCAGCTTATCTACGAGCACGAGCAACAACATCTTTGCGGAAACCGAGATTCCTGAAATGGAGGGGGAGGAAGTGGTTCTGAACCGTCGGGGAACTCCAATTCGGGCACAAAAGAGAAACCGATCGTACTACGGGGACGATATGATTAACATGCCATCTGTAAAAACTAGAGCACCCAGAACCAAAATCCTGCATCCTCCTGAGGCGCAAGTGAAACAAGAACAAATTGAGGATGAGCCACAATCAAGAACAACGGTCACCTTAGAAAATGCAGCAGTTATCGTGGTTACCCGCCCTCGTTCCAATTCTACTAATTACAAGAAACGCCCTTCCGAATCTCGTCAAAAATCATCTGCATCTACATCATCGGCCACTGACAAACAAGAAAAGGTGAACTATCACCAAGAGAAACCAAAAGGAGTCGGAGGAGAGCTTCCACGAAGGAAGGAGGTTACGAAACCCGGACCTTTGACAGGTCCACCAGTGTTCCTGTACAATCAGAGGGATCACCATGATAACCTGGGGGCCACTTTGGAACCTAACCTGCGACAGGCGCTAACTAATGGAGCCAAGTCTACCAGCTCTTTTGCCCCTCCTCCAATATTGCCACCGTTACCCTGCATGCCTAATTTATTCGGATCGCTGGATGGTCCATTGGGACCCATTTTTCCAACACCACCGCCGCCTAAGCAATTTGGGCGTTTCATGAACAGGGCGACTCTAAAGTACCAAAATTCACAAAATTATTCATCTTTCCTTGGACACCATGACACAGCACTTGCATTTCATTCCTCTTTGTCATTAAGTCAAGCCTCCACTTCCGCTTCTTCTTCGTTTCCCGGAAATGATGGCCTATTGCAATGGACCGGAGTTGCTGAATCTGGAACTAGAAGTACAGAGTTTTGCGAAATTTCCACAAACGATTATTTATTCCAGCAGTTCCAGCCTGCTGCTCCAGGATTGGTCCATTCCGAAAAGAAGCATGACATCAAGTCTGATAAGCGGACTGACACCGAGCGAGTACACTCGTTAGCGACTCAACTCAAGAACATTTTGAAGTTTCCCAAGGCTCACAATTGGGTGTTCTTCGAGTGGTTCTATAGCGACATTGATCGAGCTCTGTTTGGTGGCGGAAGTGATTTTGAGGCTTGCCTCCAGGAAGCTTTTCCAAACTTGAAAACTCGCAAGATGACACGCACGGAGTGGTGCAAACTTCGTCGAATGGTGGGAAAGCCGAGGCGGTTGTCGCAGCTCTTCTTGCAGGAGGAACGACAGGAATTGTATAAACTCCGGGACAAGGTGCGTGTGATTCAGAAGAGAATCAAGCTACCTGACCACTTATCATACAGGGACCTTCCTGATGAGATTCCGCAGCTGATAACCATTGGATCCAAGGTGACTGCTAAACTGAGAGGACCAAAGCAGGATGGACTGTTTACGGGGATTGTGGAGGGCGTTGACGTTTCGAACAGTACTTATCGGGTTCATTTCGATCGAACTGAAGTTGGCACGTTGTCCGTGCCGGATTTTGATGTTATGGTAAGATTTGCTAAGAATAGTTGTTAACCTTAAACCTAACTTAATGAAGATAAGTGTTAAGTTGATAAGGAACATGATAATGATGTGCATGTGTGCATTTATTTCTCACAAGTCTCACTTTCCCCCGGACACCATATCCACGGCCAACTTTACCATGAAGATTTTGCGACAGGGCGCATGTAACTTCAAGTTTCAAAACACTGAGCGTCTCCAGAAGCTTTCAGAGGAACTTCCAAAGTCACTGTTTCCTTCTAATGCCTTGTTGGGAGGATTTCCAGCTCGATTTTTGGAGGCGATTGTAATATGCAGCTCATTTTCCATTTTTATGCAATCAACATTTCTTCACTGGAAGTTGTATAATTTATATTAAGTAATTTTTAAAAATGTATTGCAAATGCAGGTCCGCCTTATGAAATTGTTGAAAGCAAAACGGGAGATGAATTCAACACTCGGAAAGTTGAACGTGGAAGCTGAAAAGTTTAGGGCTTACGGGAAACGATATCCGACAGACTTCCGAAAGAAATACGCGAAGGCTGTGACTGACTCGGATTCGTTGAGTAAGCGGATTAGCACGTTCTTAGAAGTGGTCCAGATTTACTGTAAAGAGGTGACTATTAATAATTAATTTTAATATCGCACTATTTATTTAGGTACACAAATTATATTGAACCATAAATCTAGAATTCTGACCTTTCGTTCTCTGTTTCAAGATACCTTTTGAAAACTCATCTACCTCGAAGATGTTGGACTGTGAGGATTTGCTTTCAAGGTCGAACAAGGAGGCATCCCTGATTGTGTCAGCGTACAACCACAAGGTCGATCAAATGGGCTATTCCGTTCCTTACACGTACAACCCCAAAATTGTTTCACTGGTGCAACAAATGGCGTCCCTGCTATTGCAAGTTCATGTACGATTCATACCTTATAATATGGATGAGTGTTTCACTCGCAATTATTGCATGGAATTACGAGAGTCCAAGAGTGGGTTTTTAAGAATTAATATGAAAATCCTATATTTATTAATTGTTTGCAGGAACTTGCGGATGAACCTGGGGACCGCAAATTTCACGAGATGAAGAGCTTGCGTCTCACCATGGACAAAATGAAGGCGTCGCTGGTGGGCAGTAATTTGCAATGCTTCCAAAACAAGATTGAGATCCCAATGAATCGTATTATGACTGGCTTGT
This sequence comes from Sinella curviseta, assembly GCA_004115045.4. Classification (NCBI taxonomy): domain Eukaryota; kingdom Metazoa; phylum Arthropoda; class Collembola; order Entomobryomorpha; family Entomobryidae; genus Sinella; species Sinella curviseta. The sequence continues at coordinate 869,182 of CM023203.3, forward strand.
GTCTACAGAAAACATTGTCCAACGCTAATCCTAATTCTCGCTACCGCTAGTATTTACGATTGTTTCATTTCATTGGTTTTATAATACAGAGTTATTGTTTAGTAAATATAATGAACATGTGCCTAAATTGTAAATAAATTGTAAAGCATGCAGCGTATATCGTTAAAGGAGTGTGTTTTATGATAAAACTTTTATCAGATATAATGAAATGTGAACTTGCCATCATTAAGACCAAGTTTATGATTATGATAAAATACTAATCAAGTTAGAGATGTAACTGTACAACTTGTGATCATCATGCCGATAGCTGTCAGTTTATTAGCGTTAGCGTAGCATGCAATAAAAAATGTTTCATTCGAATCAATTGTACTTTTTCAGCATTGTACTTGCAAAATTAAATGCATTATCCCATCCTTGTGGCTATATATATTAATGTGTAGAGTTAATGAACATGATGCACTAGTTATTCATTTAAAAATCTGCCAAAAGATTGGCAACGCAACCTGTAAAGCTTGTTCACTTTTTAACTGTGATAAGATCAAACCGAAGTCATTTGTCGGTTAGGGTGAACCAATGTTTACCCATCTGGACTTGTTCCGATTGACGAAGTTGAGGTGACGACGATCAGCTGATTAATTGACGATTGAGGGATCGTCCATTTAGGATGTCACGCCCCGAGGGGGGGAGGGGGGGTCTAGACTGAGCGTGACATTACATGTTAAAAGGGGTACCCTGTAATAGTGACATGGGGGGAGGGGGGGTCTGAAAAATGGGGGATTTTTGCGTGACGTCCTAAATGGACGATCCCTGATTTGTGACTAACAAATTGTGAGCAGCGTCTACTAACTTACCTATGATAATGTGTTGAATTTAAAAGATGCAATGTAAACACATAATTTACTCAAATAGGCTTCATCAGGTTTTATGACAGGTTTTATGAGTTATTTTGCTGGCCCCGACTACAAATAGTTTACTAACCCACTCTTAACTGTTTTACTCATACATTCAGCATTTCGTTATACTTTAATCATAACTCATAATTTGTTTCTTTAATCACAGATGATTAGTGTAACCGAAGCAGTTGAATTAAAAATTAATCACTTAATGCAAAATTACCCTTCGTGAGCTTCGGCTATATTATTTCTGCCTCAGAGCATGATCAATGATCATATTAACCGCAGCAATAACATTAAATACTAGACAAATCCTACTACGCATTTTTAAATCCATACAACGTACATTTTAAAATAGAGATCAAAAGTCAAGTTTACTTTCATCTTTCGCTGAAAGGGAATGAATCTAAATCATACTTGGAGCATCGTTTGTTTGAAATTTAATTCATGCGTCGACATTGACAATGTAAACTGCTCAATTCCCTCAACATAACTCAAGCTCCCTTACCACCTGACACCTGAACAGTGAAAAATTGCTCTTCGAAAAGTGTGGTGGCCCTTAAAAGGGCCGTTGGGTTGAAAGTGATGATGAGATGAGTTAGGGGATGAGAGGGTCGTCCGCTGCTTATCCGCCGAATCCGTAGAGGGTCCTGCCTTGTCGCTTGAGTGCGTAGACGACGTCCATGGCGGTGACGGTCTTCCTCTTGGCGTGTTCGGTGTAGGTGACTGCGTCTCGGATCACGTTCTCCAGGAAGACCTTAAGTACTCCACGGGTTTCCTCGTAGATTAGTCCAGAGATCCGCTTGACACCTCCACGACGAGCGAGACGACGGATGGCGGGCTTGGTGATTCCTTGGATGTTGTCGCGGAGAACCTTCCTGTGCCGCTTGGCTCCTCCCTTTCCGAGTCCCTTCCCTCCTTTTCCTCGTCCAGTCATCTTGGCAAGTTGTCGAGCTGAAGAAGAAGACGGCTGCTGCAGATGGAGAAGATGATGAGTCGAGATTGCTGGCTGGTTGGCAGGTGAGTGATGAGTAGAGTTGCTGCTCTGCTGCTGATGACGGCCGGTCTCAATAATGACTCAAAGCAGAGAAGCGCTGCAACTTATATACCCAAAAAGTGGGAGAGTGCGGACGTCCACGCATTCGTTGATGCATCTGAATTTCAACTCAGTTTTCAACCCAGTCTGGGCATATAAATAGAGGCACATTCTCTGTCAGCTACTCATTCTGTTCCGGATCGTCAACATCTCAGCAGAGCATCTCTACTACCAAACCAACCGCAGCAGCCAGCCAAGCCAACTTTAAAGAAGACATCATCCTTCATCTTTTCATCACCACCACCAGGAAGCAAGATGGCGCCAAAGACGAAAGGAGCGAAGAAGGAGAAGCCAGCAGCTGGAGGAAAAGCGCAGAAGAGGATTTCAACTGGGGCGAAAGGAGAGAAGAAGCGGAGGAGCAAGAGGAAGGAGAGCTACGCCATGTACATCTACAAGGTGCTGAAGCAGGTTCATCCCGACACCGGAGTCTCCTCCAAGGCCATGTCCATCATGAACTCCTTCGTGAACGACCTGTTCGAGCGGATCTCTGCGGAAGCCTCCCGCCTGGCGCACTACAACAAGAGGAGCACCATCACGTCGAGGGAAATCCAGACAGCTGTTCGTCTCCTCCTGCCCGGTGAGCTGGCCAAGCACGCAGTCTCCGAGGGAACCAAGGCCGTCACCAAGTACACCGCCGCCTCTGCTGCCACCACCAAGTAAGCTGCTGGACAAACTGGACCCGGACTTCGTCATAACTCAACTCATCATTCCTTACACCCAACGGCCCTTTTAAGGGCCACCACATTTTCCAAAGAGCAGTTAGAAGTTGGATGATGGTGTTATTTAGGCTAGGTAGTAGTTAGGTATGTTTTTTACTATTTGCAGTGTTTTGAAGTAGTAGCTTCTTGTATTTTTAAGTCCATCTACTTCTTTAAAACTAAACTGTGAGTGTTTATTAATAGTTATATTTTAGTTTTAACATCAGCATAACATTATTGATGACAAAAAAGCACCTTCATCGCATAAAAACAACAAAAGTAGGTAGTCACCAGACCTGTTTGCTGAAAACAATGATAACGATAAGTAATGCTTCCTAAACACAAAATGACTTGGTGAATTAAAGTTTGATAAAGAACAATAAAAAATACTGCACTATTAATATGCTCATGGTCAGTGAGTTGTTATTTTGCTTCAATTAAATTAATTAATTGTGAAGTTGTGTAGTGTTTATTGGAATGCTGAGTTGATTATTAAATATCACCTTAGTTTAATGTTAGTTAATAATGATGCTTTGTTAAAAAATTACTAATTAATCAAGTCGGGATTATCAATCACTGTCAATCAGCATCTTCATTTGTTGTGTACCTTAGCGAGGGAAAGGAAATTGCACTCTTCTGCTGACCGCAGGTCAGCAGTTACGTCAAGAAATTGTCTTTGACAACGTTAACGGAGTAGCAACCGTCATGAACCTTGACATTAAAAAAAGGTACTATATGCATTTAGTTAATGTGCGAAACCCTTTGGTCACACACAACTTTTCCATTTTTGCGAATTCAACTTTGGTTCCAAAGAAAAATCGTCATTTTTTTACATGATCTCCGTCGGATCAGGTCGAAATTCTAAGATTTCACCTTCCTTCAAGCATTTTTTACGTAATTATGCTTAAAACACCATCTATGCTTAAAAGATTCAATTCTTATCTTCACTTTTCTACTCCAAAACAGTTTATATTCATAATTACATTACAAGCCTTTCCATAAAAACCACCACACTACTCGCTAGTCATCTTCGTCACTTCATATTCTTTGACGCTAAAGTATACTAAACACTCATATTCTTGGGCATGCACACATCATATCCTTAATTTGACAAACAGTCTTCTCTACTGTTAACTCATCTTCATCATCAATTATCGCTACCAAAACTATATTCTTCTTATTCAGAATGCATCTCATCATACTCTCAATACAAGCGTGTCATTTCATTTGCCCGACGCAGTAACACTTCTACACTAATCACATTCACCTATATCTACATAATATACATTTCACCATTTCGTGTCACTCTCATACACATAATGCATATTTAATATTTCATATTTATAAAACATGCATCCGACTTTTTTTCGTAAAAGTCAGACTGCCACATACCATTCTGATGTTTGCAAAATCTTAAATGCAATTATTCCACCTTAATTCACTTTACACTGCTACCTAATGCATTTAATTACTTCATAACTTGTTCGTTTACAATTATTATTAACCGTTACTCAGTTTCCTAAATTAAGCAACATCGTATTGCACCTTACTACAACACCATTTTCAAAAGCATTTTAAATTTACCAGAGTAGTGACTTTTCTATACAACTCAATAATGGAAGTTCCTGATACATTGGCATCCTTCCAGAAAGACATTATTGAGCAAACCTTTAAAACCATATTCGCCAGAACACGGAACAAAAAAACCAACTTGAAATTTAGTGACCCTAAATCCATTTTTGGAAAAGTTGCACATGAGCTTACCAACAATCCATCAACTTTCCACGAACGAAAGTACCTTCATCAACTTTGGCATACAGAATTTAAGGTAAAAAACTACGACAATTCTTGTTGCTTGGATGACTAATTCATTTCAATCTAATTACCATTTTCATCTTTAATTAATTTCATCATTCAGGAAAACAACCCCACTCCAAACCATAACGACGAAGTCTCTCGCTGTAGAAAGGAGGATAGGAGAAAGAAGAAACGCGAAGTGAACAAGGTTTGTACTTCATTTGCTTGCTAGCTTTATTTATTGCATTATTATTCTTGTGTACCTAATGCACAATTACATTTTCGTTTTAGAAAAAGGAGGAATTGCAAATTGCGGCTGAATATCGTCTACTGGTAATACCCATAAAAGTTTATTAATTTATGATTTGCATTACTATCAAACACGCCCATGATGATATATAACAAACGAAACTCTTCTTAATAGGGATCAGCCTTCCACCAAGATGGTCAATCATGCTCACAAAGGCAAACCCAACAAAACTCACATGTATACAACATTCAAATAATTCTCTCATATTCATTTCATAATTCATTCCATACAATTGTGGCGTTTTTAACAAAATCTATTTTTGACAGAACAACGACTCCGAACAAAATTGCTCCAGTCGGTCGGAGATGCTTTCACCTGCTACAACTGAACCACAACATGTACTTTCACTTACATTTCAGTAATTTGAATTCTTCCTGATAATTTAAATTCATGTTTTCTTACTATCTACTTTTACTAATTACAGGGGTCTACAAATAACAGTTCAATTTTAAACGCTGCACACGCCGCCTTACAAATCCACGAAGGAGGGAAGCGAAAGGTTCAAAATTAAGATATCATAGATTCAATTTTCCCCTTACTTCTTTCCACTCCACACTTTTGCAATTGACTTAATATTTTTTTACAATTTAGACTGACAGTCCTCATAAATCAAGAGGGATACTCAAACGTTTCACAACTGGCTTGCGGTCAAGTTCTCATAGTTTCTCCAATGCCTTCTCGTGTCTCACCGCTCACAATGTCCAGGATTCTACGCCATACATGCCGGCATCCAGTGCTATTGTTCAAAACGAAACTCCTGTAAATAATAATCAAAATGAAGATACACATTCACCCAATAATGACAACTTTCAAGACGCACAATCCATCGACGCAAACGCGCAAGCACCGCCTCATATCAGTGCAGTAGCAGACCCTCAATTCAACCAACTTTTGCTAACATACAACAAAAAAATCATGAGATTTCCCACTTTCACATGCCCAATTTGCCATCGCTTGATTTACGACAACGCATACTCAATTCGACGGTATACGTTTACACAAACGATGATTGAAAAACTGAGAGAAATTGCAGATCAATATTTCACTTCGGGGGATCAATTAACTATTTGCTCAAGATGCTACAACATTCTAACCAGAAATAAAATACCACCAATGATCTATTTCAACAACATGCAAATTCAGCAGCCACCAGACATCATTTCATCACTAACTGATATCGAGGCAAAATTAATCAGCCAGGTTCGGCCATTCATGAAAATATTTCACCTCTCCAAAGGCCAAGGGCAACTTGCACTAAAAGGTGCATGTGTTCATTTTCCTCAGAGCGTGGACGAAATAGTTGAAACACTACCACTTAATAACAACACAGCGGATCTACTGATTGTCAATGAAACCAACAAAAGTAGCAAATCAGAACGCCAATTTCAAGTCAGAGGAAAGATGTTGTACGACGCATTGCGAATTCTTAAGGAAATAAATCCACTTTACTCAAACATTCGTATTCAAGAAATTTCGGATGAACATCTTCAAATTAATGAAATACACTTAAACCAATCTTCTGAAACTCGTCCACAAGCAGACTCACGACCAGCAACAGGGTTTGCAAAAATCAACAACAATGTTCGCATTTTGAGAGGAAACATCAGCCAAGCATCCGCCCTATTCAAGGGAGGAAATCAGTCAATAGCAATGTCAGCAACAGCCATGGCGTACTCAAGCATTCAATTCATCAATACCTGGTCATCAGCGGACTTAGATAACGTCATCATCGCTGGTGATGAATACTTTGACAAACTTGCTCCAACTCGACATTCAACCATCACATTTGACTACTTGCTTGGCTTCGTTACCTGCTTCAACAAAATTAAAGTTGCAGTTAATATATCCGACGAAAATAATTGCGGTTTCCTTAACAAGGTTCCTGGTGTTCAATTAAAAAGGCTTCCAACATCTTTGTCCGAATTTATATCCAGCAACAATCATTTCGCTTTTCTACAGATTTATGACTGCTGCCTAGCTATTCTTAAAAACGAAAGTGACGTTTTTTTATTTGACCCTTACTCTAGAGGTCCTAAAGGAAGAAAAGCTCAAAAAGGCACATCGTGTGTCCTCCAATGCTCCACTCCCATTGCCTCAACCTTTCTATCTGAGCACATTCATAGAATCTGCCAACCGAACATCAGTTTCGATGTCAACTTATCAACTGAAGACAAACAGAAATTTCAATACAACTTAATTCCTGTCATAATAAATATTGATCCGATGGGGGAAAGTCAACAACAGTTAACGCCACGTCCAATTATCAGTCCTATTATTAACCAAGGCTACCTAGAAATAGATGAAGATAAACACATTTTGAGGGCAAGTTACCACCAAGGCGCTCCAATATTTGGCTTCGGTGGATCACAGTGTGCCGCAATGTCAGCTTCTGCTGCCGCGCATAGTCTCATAAAGTCTGTGGATACTTGGGACCGAGAGTTTTTAGATTCCATTCTAATACATGGAGACCGTTTTTATGGAGAATTACTTCCTGAACGAAACAGATTCCTTGAAGCAATTGAACTTGTCGGAACAATTTCCTGTGTACATAACAGTGCCATAAGATGCAAAGTACTGATTAACGACCATCTAGAACTATGGAGTGGCGCTCTTGACATGGTCCCTGGCTCCCAAGCCAATCGTTTATTTACTTCTCTCCAACATTTCATTGATTCGGATTTCAACAACGCAATTCTAACGGTGAACGTATACTGCCTCGCGCTCATGAAGTTACATAATCACATTTATGTATTCGACTCCCACTCGAGAGGACCGTCGGGCTTTGCTTCACCTGAAGGGACAGCATGTGTTACCAAATTCCAATCCGATAACGTGACTCAAGATGTATCTCAATTTATAAACATCTTATGTCAACCCTCTATACCTTACAATGATGCTATTGATAAGGATTATGCTCGTCGACGTCACTACACATACCGAATTGAACCAATAGTCTGCTCCATTATACGTACACCCGAACAACGCAGCCAAGCAATTCCACATATCCAAGTTCCTCATGTTATCTCAAATCACACACCCATAATACCCGAACAACACATCAATACAATACGATCTCCCGCCATCCAGGAGCCCAACGTTAACATACCAAGCCATCAAAACCACCTCTTATTAGATTGCATCGTTCGAGAGGATGAACCAAATGAACCTACTGTTCAACATTTTTTAAATGAGCAGAGAAACCAAAACAATCAAGTTCCGGAAATACAATTGGATCGCCAACAAGGAAGACCACTCTATCCTGGTATGGAAAGCAGATTAGAAGAATTGGCATTTGTCAAAGCATTCCCCTATGGAAGGAATGGATGCAATGAGGAACGGAAAATTAAAATAACTCCGCTCGACTATTTCCAACAGAGAATAATGGGTCCCAATTCCAACTTCCACACAACCGAGTATTTATTCTACGCGTTAAGCAGGGTTGAAGCACACATTATACAACAAAAGATAGCTGTGTGTGGGAATATGGTAGCTGGTAATGGTGAAGGTAATGAAAACTATGGAATTAACCTACCTTTGGATAACATCCATCTATACATGTCCTCATTACGAGGAAGCGGAAGTTATTGGAAAAAATACACAGGCGATGTACTGGGAATGATTGAACAACTTGATGTTCCCACGTTTTTTCTTACAATCTCTTATGACGATCTTAACTCGGAAGATTCACTGACAGCTTTGTGGAAAGCAAAACATGGAACACATGCAGAATTACCATGTGCTCCCCAAGACATTTCATTCGAGGAGAGGAAGCAAATGTTAAACGATTATCCAGTCAGTGCTGCACGCCACTTTAACAACAGAATGAACGCCATACTTGATCTGCTAAAGACAAATGGAGACTACATTTTTGGAAGTAAAGTTGTCGATTATACCTACCGTGTGGAATTTCAGGGACGAGGATCACCACATATTCATATGCTACTATATACAGAATATCGTCCAGACTGGAACTCTGATGAAGGCCTTTCATTTTTGGACAGAAACATTAGCTGCTCTTTGGACGTTCCCTTTCGAGAACTGGTTATGAGGTACCAGAATCACAGCCATCGAGCGACTTGCTTTAAGAAGCATAATGTATGTCGATTCGGTTTCCCAAGAAATCCATCTGAATTTACTAAAGTTTTAGATGAGGAGGAAATTTCAAAATCTCATGGTCGATTTGTGGATATCAAAAGAACGAAAGATGAAATCATGATAAACAACTACCATCCAATACTTCTACGGATTTTAAAGTGTAACATGGATATCCAAGCTGTCACCAACACCAGAGCCATCGCATTTTATATAGGAAAGTACATGAGCAAAGGCGAGCCGACGTATCTTCGGGAAGAAATCAGACAAATAGTCAACAATTTTAAAGCTGATGGGAAGGCTTCATATCATCGGAAGGCGCTTATGATTTCAAATGCTATTATCAAGCAACGTGAAATCAGCGCACAAGAAGCTGCTTTCAGACTTCTTCACCTTCGGTTGCGCCATAGTTCCAGAAGTTTCATATTTGTGCCTTCCTTTCAACCTCAGAATAGGATCAGATTAATTAGGAGAGACTCCATATTCACAGATGAACCTAAAATGGGATTAAATATAATTGATCGATATTTGCACAGACCTGACGCATTGGAGGAATTATGTCTACTTGAATTTGCGGCATGGTGGATGCCCAAACCAAACAAGAATATTGAAGATTTAGACAAGGACCTTGTTGATGGCGATATGGATTCCGGTGATGAGTCCGTGGATGTTAATGACCTCACAAAACCATTAAAACTTAAAGAAAACAAAGGGTATATCTGCAAACGGAAAAAACATGCAATCGTGCGTTATCCCCGTTTCAAACCATTGGATCAAATGGAGGACTATCTATATTCCATGATTCTTCTTCATAAACCAATGCGCGACGAAAATTTTCCACAAAATTTTGAGTGCATGAAATCTGCATTTGAAACGTTGAAACATGACTTTCGAACTCACGACGACGACCCGATCATAAATCCGGATCAGGCAGATCAAATTTCGTCAGTCCTAGCACAACTTGATAACGCTCCTCTTCCTGAAAACCTTGACGAAGACAACTACCAGAATGATTACAATTTATTTGAGGAACTGCCGCCAGAACCACTACAGGAGCACGAAGTCTTTGCACCTGTTCAAAATCAAGACATTCCACTTCAGGATCGCGTTCTAATGCTAACACCTGAGCAGAGAATTATATACGACAAAGTCCGATCAAAGATTATCCATGGAGGTGACCAGATGTTACTTTTATCTCAGGGTTGTGCCGGTGTGGGTAAAAGTTTTTTGATTTCTGTTCTGACTGATCTTATCACATCGCTTTGCCCGGGCGGCAACCAAGCATTAATTAAGGCAGCTCCTACAGGCATCGCAAGTAGAAATATCAATGGGGTTACTATCCACAAAGCTTTCTCTTTGGGAGTGGAACAGCATTCTATTGCTCAATATATGAAACTGGGAGGGCAGAGACTACAAGAAAGAAGACAGCTTTATAAATACGTTCTATTTATTATCCTGGACGAATTTTCAATGATATCTTATCAAGTTTTTCGTCAAATTCATCTGCGGTGCACAGAAATCTTTGGGAACGACAATCCGTTTGGAAATATCAACGTCATCATGTTTGGGTTAGACACAATTATTCCATCATCCAACATTGTTGATACAACCGGTCAAAGCAATTCATTTAATTTATTCCATGTATTACTCTTATTCTATTTCCACAGAGATTTGCAACAATTAGCTCCTCCGCGTGGAAACTGGATATTTGATCCTCCACAATATTTAAAGCATGAACCCAACTTCTGGAAGTTATTTGAATACAATGAACTAAAGACAGTAATGCGACAGAGGCAAGGGGACGAATATTTGAATATACTGCATCGTCTTCGTGACGGAACGCTGCGCCGTAATGACGTTGCAAAACTGAAGGAACGACTTCTAGCTCCTTTAGCCGACAACTACGAAGAAATGCTTGCGGGTTCTACTAATTCGCTACACCTTTTCCCAAAAGTTAAACAAGTTGACGAATACAATGCTGCCAAAATAAGGGAACTCGAGGAAGCAGGGAACCGTGTGTACAAAATAAGAGCCTATGATATGTATGGGAGCGGCATGAAAAATGGAGATAAATTGCCAGATGGTTGCGTTTTCCAGGATATTAGAAAATGTGCAGGAATAAGTACAGATTTATATCTCTGTGAAAATGCTCGAGTATCATTAAAATGGAACATTGACGTGTCTGGAGGTCTTGCAAATGGCTGCTTAGGTAATTTAATTAAGAATTAATTAATAACATCAAAATTATTCATTTAACAGAAGACTTATATTTACCATTATTTCTATTTATAAAAAATAACATTAGGTACTATCAGGAAATTTCTGTGGCCAGGACTGCGTCTTGACCAGCTTATCGATGGTGATTTGCCGTATAAGGTTCTAGTAGAATTCGATGACTACGTTGCACCACGACATCTGTCCCGACTTCATGGCTTCGAGAAATGTACAGTTCTTGGTTGGCGAACCTTTGAGTTTACTGGGAAACGTGGGATTAAAGTTCATCGCAGGCAATTTCCATTAGCTCTAAGCTTCGGTTCAACTATACATCGTGCACAAGTTAAGTTAACATATTCTCAGTTAATGAATATACATTTTAAATATGAAAGCTCATTGCACACATCTTCTAATCAATAAAAATGATGTTATTCGTTTCAGGCATGTCATTAAACACTTGTACAGTGTACTTGGGAAAGCACCTATTTGCGAAGGGACAGGCATATGTAGCACTTTCTAGGGTCCGCACATTTGAAGGCCTTTATATAACAGACATAGACGAAGATAGACTATTAGTAAACAAGCGAGGGAGTGGTCCAGCTGATCCAAAACCATTAAGAGAAATTATGCAGCTAAAATTAAATAAATTCCTTGACTTGACGACAATATCAATGGACGAAGATTTCTTGAATAGTTTGCTGACGTTTTGTTTGGAATATGTAATGTGTCGTGGGTGTAAAAACTGGGAGTGCAACTGCACTTGCAACAATTAAAAACTAAAAATAAAAATTGGCAAAAAATGCAGAAGTGTACCTTAGCGAGAGCCCGCGTAAAAGTCAAAAATAAATTTTTCCCTTTCTGCGCTAAGGTGCGTGTATGCATTAAAAAATTGCTTACATTCTAATGCTGTTACATTTTTTGTTATATTTATTAATAAATGTACTTAATGGTTGTACAACACTTTTATAATAAACAAAAGTAAACTTCCCTCCGTTGTAAACATTTAAACTTTCGATTCCGTTTGCATTTGCTTCTGCATACTTTCCATTCTATAAGCATGCTTCATTATGTCTCTGTAGAAAACATTTAGGTATATGAAACTTCTATCTCCATCATAACGGTTAATTACACATAACACGGTATTCATGCTTACTAATATATTATTACCTTTTGTGAAGACAGTCCTTGCAAAAGTTACATACGGAGCAACCAATCACAACGAAGAAAATGAGAAGTAAGACAATTACTACCCCACTAGAATAACAGATTAAATTCCAATAATGCATTACATAAATTACAAACTAAAATCGTCTACTCCAGTTCAAATTATCAAGTGCTTACTGAATCGATGTCAAAAATCCCCAAACACCCTCAAAGACTGTTGCTCCAACCTCCTCTATTGGTCCAAATATGGCCTCCTCCTCATCTTCGATTTTTTGTAGTGTAGTCTCCGGTATCAGCTTTTGTCCAAAAGAATTTAAATGGTGATAGCTGCTCACTTTAACAATAATAATATAGTAGTGTTACGCTAACTAATACCATTATTTTTATTGTCAAAACATATCAATACTTCTTTATTCTTACCCATATGAGCCCGTTGCTCATCGGTTATGTTGAGATCAGGATCAGATCCCCGGAAAGGCATCTTATCTTCAGTTAACTACAAAATTGAATTCTACAATGAGTAATCAATTCTAATACATTACACTTTTTCTTGCACACGTTGAAGTACAATACGTCAATGAGTCATGCACCTATTCACATACTGCTTTCACTAACTCTGGCTACAACAAATATGCTTTGTTCACATAATTGAAATTTCATTAAGAAATATAACTATCATTCGTGTAGTTCAACTTTCTATCAAGATTCGCCTCTCACAGCAAAATATACATTTTATAGTCTTCATGTTATTAAGTAAACTACATATACATTTTTGTCACATGTTCCAAATATAACGAGTAAAATTAAATCTTGCACTCAATGGTAGATACTTAATACCAAACATGAACTTTGCTACAAATTTCCACGTTTTAGTTATTAATACTAATTACTATTTCATATATATACGCATACTATGCTATTTTTACGTTACACTGCATTACAACATTATATCTAATAAGTTGGTACCTTCAATCACGACAACAATTTACTTATCAGTTCAAGTTGACTTTATTTATTTAATAATAAGAAATAACAAATGCTAATATCAATTACAAATGCTTTAAAGGCAGCGATCAGTATCGCAGTAACAATATTTACCACCAGTTGGTTTACTAGCAGTCACACAGCCGATCCGTTTTCCATCAGAACAAGAACGATGAACTCTTGCCGCCTTTCCTTGCTGGAGTCTTACCATACTGCATATTTGACCTAAATGTACAAACAACAAAACCAATGGAGTATAATGTTGCGTAATATGTTATTATATAATTGCTTAATCATTATACACACATAACATGTTCAGAAACTACATAACATACCTGGAAGACACAGACGAACGTTCTTGGGAGAACGAAGGCAATCCTTTTCAATCGGCAGTCCTGGTTCTGCTACACTCAAGCCGGTGAAGGAGATGCATTCATAGCAAGAAATAGCTGAAATACATACATTAAAAATCTCATAAGCCTCAGCATCTTTTACTTCCTATTTATAAACTGGCTTAATGTAAGTAATATAATGTATATAACAATAGCAAGTTAACTTACACCGTTCCTTTACATGTTCAGTGTGCCAACGATGAGCTACTAGCACCAATGTTCCAATAGCTGCTGCCAAAAGAACAAACTTGATTGTCATGTTTAAGCAAATTAAACATGACTCACACTTCGATTTCTCGCGTTCCATCCTAGGTAAAATTAAGTTGGCGTTGCTTCCTGCTGTTGATGATGATGTTGAGTTAGTCATTGCTAAAACAAATATTTCACTTACGATAAAAACACTTACTAATTACATTAACTAATTAAAAAACAGCACAACATTTTTATATTTTAACTAACTTACCTATCCACAAAAACGCTGTATTTTTCTTATTCTGCCAATTCCACAATAAAGAGAAGAAAAGAGCTCTCCGCGTTTGTGTTTCCCCTTTAACAAGTTTTTTGATTTTGATGTGATTTTTCAATCAAAATATTAGATATGCTTAAAATGGAGAAAAATATTATGAGCAGTGCGTATATGATGGTCATCGTGTAATTTTGACAAGGGTTAATGTTTTGAGGTTATGAATAATACCGTCCATTGACCGGAGAAAGGTGCATACAACATACGTACATATTATATTCACAATCGCAATACATCATTATACATGACCTTTGTTCATCTGCCACCGAGCAATTTTTTAATGCATACACGCACCTTAGCGCAGAAAGGGAAAAATTTATTTTTGACTTTTACGCGGGCTCTCGCTAAGGTACACTTCTGCATTTTTTGCCAATTTTTTTATTTGTAAAATCAGCTGTTCTGCAGTAGCGAGAGACACTGAATATTGATTATTTATTGAACTTTAAATGCCTTGTAACTTAGATTCCTTCAGATACTAGATGTACTGATTACTATATTGTTGCTGATGATGGCTGATACCAACAACCACCATCCAACCAATAAAAAAGTTTATTTAACTTTTAAACTGATGACTGAAACTTATTTCAAGTTGATGTGATGTTTTTTTTCTAAACAAAGCATCATTACCACATAACTGGAGATAAGCCAACATATTCTAAAAGCATAAGCATACATTGGAGAGAAAAGTATCAATATTTAACTACAAGCAAAAACCGTCCAGAAATAACTAATGGATTAACTAACTTTACACTGCACTTCATCATCTGCTGAAAGGGAATGGATTTAATGAATGAAATAAGCAATCCTTTATAATTAAATCATCAGCTAATAATAGTTGTGGTTCAAAACTGAAAATTGCACCAACAAATAGACTTTTAATTGCTCTTCGAAAAGTGTGGTGGCCCTTAAAAGGGCCGTTGTGGTTTAACTGATGATGATGGTGGGTTGAGTTGGATGTGGATCCGTCTCGCTCCTTAGGCTCGTTCTCCTCGGATGCGTCTGGCGAGCTGGATGTCCTTGGGCATGATGGTGACCCTCTTGGCATGGATGGCGCACAGGTTCGTGTCCTCAAAGAGTCCGACCAGATAAGCCTCGGATGCTTCTTGAAGCGCCATCACAGCTGAGCTCTGGAACCGGAGGTCCGTCTTGAAATCCTGGGCGATTTCCCGCACGAGTCGTTGGAAGGGCAGCTTGCGGATGAGAAGTTCGGTGCTCTTCTGGTAACGTCGGATCTCTCGAAGGGCCACAGTTCCAGGTCGGTAGCGATGGGGCTTCTTGACTCCTCCAGTCGCAGGTGCTCCCTTCCTTGCAGCTTTGGTCGCGAGTTGTTTCCTTGGCGCCTTTCCTCCAGTTGACTTGCGGGCAGTTTGCTTCGTCCGAGCCATTGTAGATGAGTTGAGAGAGAGAGTTCTTCTTCTTCGGTCCAATAAGCAGCAGTAGTAGAGATGATGGTGAGAGATGGTGGTTGTATCAGCAGGCAGGAAAACCAGTAATGAAAAATGCAGAGAAAGGGAGCTTCTTATATACCCACTGGCTGAGTTGAGTGTTCGGACCTCAAAGACGAAGTAAGCTGGCTGTGAGACTGAAGTGACGCATTTTGCCCCATTGTGAGCAGCCGTTGTAAACGCCCATGGACGTCCGCACTCCATTTCAACTCAGTTTGGCGAGTATAAAAGACGGCTAGCTTTCCTCATTGCCATTCATTCGTCGTTCGTGATCTACTACCAAGGACAACACAACATCAAGCAGACCCAGACCCTATACTTTATATACCCCTTGAAGCAGACCAGCTGACTAATCATCATCCACCGTCGCTCACCCACCATCCATCATCATCATGTCTGGACGAGGCAAAGGAGGAAAGGCCAAGGCGAAGCCAAAATCCCGCTCCAGTCGTGCAGGACTCCAGTTTCCAGTGGGGCGAATTCATCGACTTCTCAGGAAGGGCAACTACGCGGAACGAGTTGGAGCCGGAGCACCCGTCTACCTCGCCGCTGTCATGGAGTACTTGGCCGCTGAAGTCTTGGAGTTGGCAGGGAACGCCGCCAGGGACAACAAGAAGACGCGCATCATCCCACGTCACCTCCAGCTCGCCATCCGCAACGACGAGGAACTCAACCGCCTTCTCTCCGGAGTCACCATCGCCCAAGGAGGAGTTCTTCCCAACATCCAAGCCGTTCTCCTCCCCAAGAAGACTGACCGCAAAGCAGCTGGAAAGGACTAAAGGATAACTGGACTCGGCCCACCATCTCTCATCACTCATCATAAACCCACCAACGGCCCTTTTAAGGGCCACCACAATCTACGAAGAGCAATTAAAAGTGTAATTTCTTTTGGTGTGCAGAACTTGGCCATACCTTAACTGGATTGTAGTACTTAAAAGTTTGGATTATGGATGCAGCTGTTTCGGCTACACAATCATGTATTTTTTCATCAACAAGTTGAGTTATGATTAATTAAAACTAAATCCTGAATGTATGAATTGATTAGTTGTGATTGAGTTAGTATAAACTATTTGTAGTTGGGGCCAGTAAAATAACTCAAAATCGTCATAAAACCTCCTGAGAGGTCTATTTGGGTAAATTTTGTACTTACATTTACTTATCTTTTTAATTCATGACATTGTAGGGGAAGTAGTTCAAAGACGCAGCTCACAAATCAAAAATCCATCGTCAATAAATCAGCTGGTCGTCGTCACCTCAACTTGCCATTTTCGAAAGGTCAAAAAAGCCATTCCTTAATGAGCAAAGGCAGCAGACCATTTTCACTTTCCCACATAATGAGAAATTGTTAACATAATTAATTACACACGACCTATCTTTTGGGGAATAGGTACGTGATGTGCAGAATGCACTTTGAAAACTGCATCGCATCATCTTTTGCATTGTTTGTCATCTTTGTGGTGCATTGCAGCAAAAACTGTGTTGAAATCTGAGTTGAATTTACTATTGAGTTGAAATCCAACTCAGTCAGCCGGCCAATCAGAAGCTTTTGATGTGGCGGTCTAAAGTTCGCTCCAAGTTCGCAAGTACAATCTCACGTTGCAATAGCGAAAATTTCAACTCAGCCTGCGGGCATATAATTTCGGTAGGTGTAAAGCTGATGGGTCTGAATTTCTTCGTCCACATTTTTTGCGGTGTGGACGAATAAATTCACGATTTTCAACTCAATTCTCGTCCACGAAACCTTGATGTGGACGAATAAAATCAGCATATTTTCCAGTTCAACTCAATATCCAACTCAGTCCAAATTTTTGTGACTTCACGAAGTTAAGCCACCATCAGTGCAGACGCAGGAACATGAACGACCCCCAGTGAAGTATGATGTATGTATGTTAATTAGCATCATGTCATTATGTAACAGAACTGAGACCGGTGGCCATTCTTAGTCCAGTTACATAAAGACATGATGCTGATAAATATAAATATCTCATATGGGGTGGGTCACAAAGATGTGGACGAATTTGAAGAAAGAGTAGGATTAAGTAAATACGTTAGGTTATTTTCGTCAGGTTATGTAGATTGGGATAGTTAAGCTTAGGTAACCAAATTAAACCTCACCTAATTAAACCTAACCTAATTAAACAAGCTAATCCTAAATATGTATGCAGGAATGATGTGGATGAATTTGGGGTTGTACACTATTGACAGAGGTTGCATTTTGGACGAACGTCATTGCTAAGAGATATTCTCGTTTTGCTCGTCCACACCATGGAAATGTGGACGAAGGCTGAGTTGAAAATCGTGAATTTATTCGTCCACATCGCAAAAAACGTGGACGAAGAAATTCAGACCCATCAGCTTTATACCTACCATAATTTCAACTCGTTTCTTTCTTTCTCGCCGTTTTGCTGTATGGGTTGCGACTGACGGCGTTTGTTTACATTTTCATAGTTTTTGTGTTTACGAAGCAGTTTTTGTTTTGGTAAAAGTACCGAATGAAAAGTTCGAAAGGCGTATTAGAAGAACTGGACAGCTTTGTACTGCTCATCTTTGATGATTATTTGATTATTATGATGAAGAGTTGATGAGATGAAGAATCTCCTCCTTCATCTCTCCTTCATCTCATACGCCTCTCGATCAATTTTCTCATTCTAATTGTTTTACGTTCGTTTGACGTGGTGCTGGTGAGTGGGGAAGAATGAAGACGAAGTCGCTTGAGCAGCAAATGCATTTTTATATCAAAATTATACGTTGTGGAGATAAAAAATGCAATTATGATTGATTGATTGAGTTTTATTGCGGATCATAATGGTTGTACAGTGAGGAGTATAATGGTGTTAGGCTATACATTACAGTACAAAGATCCGTATATTACTAATAATAAAGTTTTAAAAATATATATATATATAGTCAAATGTTTCATAATATCACATCTTTACAAAAACAAAGAGGGCTAGGAAGATCATCAAGAATGATGATTACCATTATTATTGACTGTAATAACGATGCTTAATATTGTGTTGTGTGTAATTAACTTTGTAAATGATGAAAGGGACTATATTTTTTTCTCATCTCCACATTATACTTTCGACTACGTAATAATTAATTAGTTACACGATTCATTAACTGCAATAGTTTGATTTTTATTGTCTCATTTTATCCCGTTCAATAAATTGATAAAATAAGTAATGCAGTTTTTTGGAAGTTTTGAGGAAATGAAGGGGCAATGTGATACAATCCAACATTCAACTATGTAAATACTTTGGAACACGGAATCGTTACCAACGGATGGTATTGGCCTTCCAACGATCGCTGCCAATTTTCCTCCAGGAATCGAGTAGCTTGCGACGGCACAAAAATTCGCTGAGCACGTTCATCATCGTCGTGTGTTTTGATGATGTGAGGATGACGAGCTCGTTTTAATGAAACTTCCGGTATTACTTTTATGGACAGTAAAAAACGTAAAATGTGTATGTATTCAGTAAGTCACGCTTGAATAAAATATACAGCATATGTATCTCTGTTTCAGTTTGGATTGTTGAACCAGACGGTCCCTGTCTTCGGTATCTACGTGCACAGTTTGTTGATGAACTTTATAATCAATCTTTACGTGTGTGGCTCCATTAATTAATTTATGGTAATGACAAAAGGTTACCTCCGCCGTGTTTCCCCGTTCCTGATATTATTAATACAATCATGATTTAGTGTCATTGTAAATATTTGCACGCTCTTCGAGTGCAATATTATTTGAAGTAACAGGTAACATCATGATTTTAATTGGATGCGTATGCATACCTACCTACATGTATTACCATCCATCCTTCATTAATAATTCCAATTAAGCAAACGGTTAAAAAATGTACATCAACAGGCAAGGTAGACCACTGATTATCGCTTTTGTTTCAATTTTGGGGATTGCATCATTCATGCATTGTGTGTGTTTTATGTGGGGTCATGAATAGGAACAAGTCTATATTTTGAAATCCAGCGTGACAATGATCTCGATTTTATAATGATTTTTTTTAAACAGAGCTTTTGTCGCTGCCTAACTTTGACTTGAATTCGCTCCAAAACAAAAGACGGTGTCATGATGACCTGACTTTTAAATTGTAGACATGAAATGCTTGCCTACACAACCTATGTAGGTTGTCATTGTCGATGTAATGCATTTTTTTTGTCCTACCGTGTCACAAGTCCGGTAGATAGATATATACAGATTATATGACAATGTGTGGTCATGTCATAAGGCATGTAAATTGGAAATATCTTGTCATTTTGTTTTTCGCATCATTCTGAGCAACACCTTCACCTATAAACGTTTTAAAACTTCGCATTTAAATACAATGAACAAAGTTGGAATCAGCGCAGTACTAATTTTCTACGTATGCATTTTCCTGGCGCAGGTACATAAGTAGAAGTTGGTTATTTATGTAATAGAGGTAAAAATCATGCGCAAACACAAAACGACTTTAATCATTATTTCAACTTAATTTTCAGATCCAGGCATTTAGACCACCAAAATGTAGAGGAAAGGAAATAGCATTAACTCCGGAGGAAGTGGAAACAATGGAGCAGTGCGTGAAGGAGTACAGCACGGGCGGAAGTGTGAGCATGGCGGATGTTCCCTTCACAAGAATGGCGGTAGGTGCAGTCCAGTGTTATCATTTCATGCAAGTGACACTGTTAAAACTTTTAAAAAGTTCGCTTTAATTGAAATTAAATTATTTTTTCTGCAGTGCGTTGGAAAGTGCATCATGAAGAAGCAAGGATTGGCCGACGAGAAGGGAATGCCAATGAAGGAAAATATTGCTGCCATTGTGAACGGGACGCTGGATGGTGAAGCGGCGGAAATGGCCAATGACAGGCTTGGCAAGTGCATTGATGAAAAAGGTAAATCTATTTTATAGAAATATTTTTAAAAGATTGGTTTCATTCTCATTAGTAGCTCATCTTTAATATGCTTTTAAAATGGTTACTTAATTTTTGATTTTAAAGCGGCTGGGATTGACGTTAGAGAAAAGGCATGCAAAACTTATTGGCCACTGGTCCAGTGCGTCATCGCTGCTTTCGAAGAGGTGCTTATCCCATATTTATTTATAACTTGTGAAATTTCAAAGGTAAATAATTATATACACATATTATGATCATTTTGCAGATTTGTAAGGATCCTGAAGCAACTACAGTAGCTTCATAATTTATAGGACCATCCTGTTTACCTGGTTTTTATTAAACTTTAAAGTATATGAAAAATGTGTGTTTAAAACAGAAAATACTTCAATTTTTTTGTCTCTGTGAAATAAATGCATTTTGAACAGTTTTGCACGTAAAATATGTGTTTAGCCTTCTTTAGCATTGTCAATGTAGTAACTATGACATGCGCTGGTGAACACCTGAGGTCACCAAATTAATTAATAGTGGACATGAGGAGAATTGAAAGGATATTGGTAAATATTCAAATGCAAGGACTTGTTATAATTTTAACAGACAGACACAATTTTGCACATTTCTATTTCTGATATAAATATGGCTTGGGGTAACTTGCGACAAACTATACCAAGAACAGAGCCTTGGACTTGGACAGACAAAAATTGATAAAATATCCAGGTAAATTGCATATAAATTATAACTACTGCTCTCTAATCATTTCACGTGTAGCTAATTTTTACAATAGAATGGAGTAAATTATGTACAAGTGTTTAATAATTTTATTACTAACTAACTACATGCATTGCCCAAGGGAATCCGACATGAAACCGACCAGATATCTGCAAAAAAGGTAAAAAAAAAAGGTTTTAAGTGTACATTTAAGATAAATAAACAGTTCTAAAGATGATAGGAATATTTAAATTCAAGTAATATTTAATTGTAAGTGACATTCATTTATTTATACTCACCTTTTAAAGATTGCAGGAAATCCATGTCCCGTGAATTTTGCACATTTCCCTAATATGCCGGAACAGATTCTCCTTGGACGTGCACTGGAGACCGCAAACGCAAAAGTACTCGCCATTCATGTAGTCGTGATGGGTTCTGTCGATCCCGTGAACTCCGGCCGAAGGCGGAATCCGATGATGAATACCCCTGACCCTAGCACCTAGAGTCCTGGAAGAAGTTGTGACCTCCGAGTTCTCTGATTTCCTTTGTATCGGTTTGAACGTGTGTTGATGCTGATGACTTTGTTGGTGGTGGGATTGCTGCTGCTGTTGATGATAAGGATAACGTGCCATCATGTCGTGATGATAAGGTGAAAATCTCGGTGCCTTCACTTCCTGCGCCTTTGACTGTTGTTGTCGTTGTCCCTCTTGATATAATAATTTATATTGCTCCTGTCGCTGCTGCTCCAGTTTTTGCTGTTGCTGCCACCGTATTTTTGCGAGGACCAGTTCCCTGTTAATTGCCTCCTGACGCTCCTTCATGAACAGCTCGTGACGAGCGATTTCCACTTGTTCGAGAAAGTGCTGCTTCAAAAGCTTCTTCTTGACTACCTCCATCTTAATGATGATTTGTTTTAAATGTTAATATATTTTTCTAGTTCTCTGATATGGACTCCACTGAACTGTTGTCACACTCAAATTATTCAAAAACTAAAATGCTAATAGTTTACAGCAATTTACATTTAAACATGCGGCCGTATTTAAATTTTTAGTTGAGGAAGTTCAAAAAAGTAATAGATCGTTAGTGTGCAGAGACAAAACTGAAGTAAAACTGAATCAATGTCAACTCGACGGGAAAGAAAAGTGAGAAGGGAAACATTTCACAAAGATATTTAATATGTTTGTCATAAAATATACGTGTTAAAAAGTTCAAATACTTTTTTTAAGAAGAATGACTTCATTTACAAGAACAGGATTCTTCTTAAATACGATTTATGTACCTATTACATGACTTGCATTGCTACCTAAAGATTAAGGACCCTGTCAAACGAACAATTTACATTGCACATACCTACCTAAATGAGTCATGTATTCACATATGTATCTATGTATGTAGGTAATAATATATTAATTTTCATTTGTTAGACATTCGGAAATGTTTTATGATGCATGCATAATATAAGCTTATGTAGATATGCAGAAAACCTTCTTCTTTGTCACCATCATATCATCACTACTGCACTGGTCAGTATTGACATTCTTGTGTATTGGAAACTATTGAACCTTTTAACATGTAGATAGTCATCCTTTGGATTACAACAATGAAACAATGCACCTATTTTTACCCTGAACTAAAAACAATCTATGTTGGTTTGTTGTTAGCACAGCACCATGATAAAAGGCAATAGATAATGGACTTGTAATGGAAAGAAACAGTAGTACAAATACTAATGGTAAGAATTAGTACGGATAACCACCATTTTTTCCTCAGGTCTACTACCTTTTGCATGAAAACTAACTGCTGCAGGGATATGACTCCTTCGCTTGTCTCCACCACCAGAATAGTATGACCCTTGAATACTTGAATTATTATTCAGAAAACGACGGCCCCGAAATATTCTGGAGGATCCTACCCGCATCCAAAAATGCTTTCTAAACTCTTCTCCAAGCGCATAATATACGAAAAAGTTTATGCCCGAATTCAAAATGACTGTCAGGAAAACAGAGAGGACTAGTTCCCGATACGTGTCCTCAATCAAAAATGTAATGATTCCAAACGTATGACAGGATAAAAGACTGAGAACGATAAACGAAAACATTTTGGCCGTTTTCACGTCCCGATAATCCCGACTCCTCCTGCTATTGTTAAGAATGACAGCGTTTTTGCTCCAGTTTTTATGCACAAATCTGTACAGGAGTCCATTGAACAGCAGCAAAAGGGGGAGCGGAGCGACAAGATTCACAAAATTATGAACTACGCGAAACCAGGAGGGAAAGTAGATCTTCGTTGCAAAATGCGTTGCCACAAAAACTGATGGGTATTTGGATAATGGGCCGGTAGAAGAGTCGTTAATCTTTAGAGAGATGACGGTTGCATTAAACCACCAGGGAAGGTTAATTAAGATGATGAGGAGGAGGCAGATAAGCGTGATGATAAGGCGGGTGCGGCTGGTAAGCCAGACTTTTGACTGGAAGTGATGGGCGATCACAAAGTAGCGCTCGATTGTGATTAAAATTGTGATGAAAACCGAGCCCGTTCGTCCTGGAGAAAATAATTTTAATAATTATGCTTTAACTTATAATTAACTTATACTTCATTTTTATACCTAATGAATAGAGTAGGAAGCTGGATTTGAATGTCCACAGCATCGCCTTGCCCCGATGGACATTGACCCAAATAAGCTGCAAGAGGACACAGGTCAAGAATCCAAAAAAGCAGGTCATGAAATCGAAAACTGCGAGAATCAGCAATAATTTCTCGAAAGATGAGCGCTTCTTGGACGGCGACGACATGACGAAAAAGTTGATGGCGTTTGTGATGACGCCCATCAGGCCAATTAGCGCAGCGAGAAGGCAAAGAACGGTGCAAATTGTGTGACCTGCATTTCCCCCAGCTAGATATTTGGGTCTAAAGAAACAACTGTAAATAATATTCTTCCCATGCTCAGGAGAAATTATTTCGGTGCTGTCTAAATGTTCTGGAATGTCGATAAAGAAGCAGGTCCAGTATCCTAACGGAATTCGAGTTGTGATATTGCTTGTCTGGTTTAAAGAAATTTCAGAAAATCGCGTCATTTTCATTCTAACGAGATATGGGGTGTAAAAAATAAATGCAACTTTATGCAAAATATACTAAAAAATAAAATGCAATAAATAATTAAGGAAAGAAGAATGCTGGAATGTGGTCATAAATGAGGAAACAAGTAAAAAAAAATATTTATTTTAAAATAACTGGAGGCCGAATTTCAGAGAATTATTTTTTCCTGCTATTTACATTGAAACCAAAACCAAGAAGGGCAGTCTTGGTTGATGTCACTCCTGTCCAGTGGACACATTTCCATTTCCAACGGCCAGCTTGACTCTCAACTCGTCCCGCTCCTTGACCAGTGCCTTCAGCTCGCATTCCAGGTCAAACTGTTGAATCTTTTGATTCTGCACTTTGATCTCCTGCTTGGCCTTCTTGATCTTGAGCAGGAAATTGTTCACTTGGAGTCGCTTCAACACGCTGCGTTGGGCTGCAAAATAGGGCTGGACCTCGGCGAGTTTCGCGGAAAGGTTTATGCAGCGTTCGCAAGGCGGGGAGAATTCACCGACAAGATGCTCCAAAAGACGGATGGATCCATCGTCGTGGTCAAAAATTGTGCAGTTGGGTTGGAGGAGCTGATCTGCTTCCGGTTCAGTAGAAGTCAAAGTTGAAGCTTCCATGATGACTTGTCACGCAAATTAAAAATTTGACTCGTTTTTTCTTGTCGAGAAAATGAAGTTGGGAATGCTGTTAGATGCGACTTTCTTGAATGATTATATATGAATGAAAGTGGTTGGGCAGTTAAAAAATGTACACATTAAAACTCACACCTGAGGCACATGAACATAATTACCTATGTATCCATTCATGAATTAGGTGTATACCTAAATTACCTTGTCTTGTTTACACAGCTTAAATACTGACCATTATTACGAGACACGACTCGCTTGTAATTTTCTTCCCTCAAAAAGTTAGCTTAAATGCTACACAGAAATACCTTTCCATGTAGTATAAGTTATCTGGTTATTATGCAGCTGTCCACATATTTAATTAGTTTATGGTGAAACTAAATGTTAAATTGAAGAAGCCTTCTGAATACAATTATTATGTTGAACTGGTATATGACCTTGCTTTGAAAAGGAAAAAGAAGCAATACGTACAATTAGGATATTTAGTTATTTACAGTAGCCGAAATTAAATATTTTTTATTACTGATGATCTTTACTTTTAGGTATTTAACTAATTTAACTTATTTCATTGTTATTACCTAAATGTTAAATGTTATTACCTATACGCAAATTTTTTCATTTTTTTACCAAAAAAAGAGCTTAATTTCTTAAATAACTCTATCAATTATTGATATAACAAACTACATAACTGTTGATTCCTAATTAACTATTATATAACTAGGTATAATTATGTAAATACACAAAAAAATCATAAACTTGATTGGATGGAACACTTGTCACGGCATCTCGAACAGAGTATCCTGGGATCTTGGACATGACTGAAAATAAAATAAGATAAAAAATGATTTTTTGCACTTCATATTATACAAATACAAACGTTAGTTAATTAATTAGTCAATGTAGTAAGTTTAGTAAGTTACTTTATGATGTAATTAGTTTAGTAGTGCTTACATTTACTGTTGTTGAAAGATTTCCAGGAGTGCCATTCCATGGATTTTGAGGGAGTGATTGACCAGTCCGTTCCAAGTGGTGAACCTCCTTCCACAGACACAACAGCTGACGCTCGCGTTTCTGGATGAAGTTTTCTCGGAGGTCATCACAAACTCGAGATGGGAGTACAGATCCTTGACGCCAGCGAAACCGGCTCCACACAAACAGGAATAAAACTGTCCCTGGTTCCCTTGTAACTTGTTAAATCCATGATGTTCCCAATTTGCGATAACTGTTGACGGTGCCGCAGCAGCTGATGCCGCTGCTGTTGTTGTAGAAGCTGCCTCCTGTGTGGTCGTGGAAATGGCCTGAGTCTGAACTGGAGGAGCTGAAGACTGACTCATCTTGACCTTCAATTTCTCCTCCAACTCCAGCTTTTCCTTTTTAGCAGCCTCCACCGCAGCCTTCAGACTAATTATCCCCGCCCCTCCCTCCTTCAGCCTTTCATCCAACTCTTGCAACTTGTTTTTGAGGAGGCGATTTGTCGCCTGGGCCACGCTCATGTTGTACTGCTGCGTTTGCGCCGTCACCTCCAAATTCCGGATCTGTTCCGAAAGGACTTCACAAGAATGACACTTTTGGTGAGTGAAAAAGTTGCACATTCCGATCATCTCGCCCGCATGGTTATCGTCCATTCGGAAATCGGGAGATCCGAATAAAAAGTTTTCCGTTTCGGAAAAGAGCTCACTATTTTCACCCGGAGCACTGCCACTGCTACCAGGATGACCTTCAGGCTGATGACCTCCGTCACTGTTCATATTGATTGGTGGAAGAATGTCCAAATAATAATTTTGAGTTTTTAAGTTTTAATTCTGATAAAAATGATTCCACAGGTGGAATAGGGATCTGATGAATGATTATTTGAAGTCAACTGAGTTTTGCTCTCGTCAAAAACAGAATTTCTTCAAGCAAGTAAACTGATTGCTTGTACCGTGTTCCATGTACCATTATCTCTTCCTGTTTATTGATATACGTGCTCACGGTAAACAAAAAAAACTCCCACTTTTAATATTTTCGTAATAACTTGTCACATAGCACACGTAAATGTATGGAGCAGTATGTCCATGTTGCAACCAAAGTAAAATGTTCAATTCTGTATGCTTTACATTTTTAATAATTTTTCTAGAAGCCCGATATAGGTTCCGTTGGCTTGAAGCAAAGTGATAGGTAAGCAAGTTGGATAAGTAAAGTAAGTTACCTCTACAAGTGCATGTACTAGTATGCTCATTCAAAATATACATTATCCATTAATACTGCAAGTCAAAATTCTCGATGTATGCAGCCAATAACCAAAAACTAATGCTCTGTTCCATTGTTCTTGATCCCCACGTGTACGAGGACAATAGCAATATCTCTCTTGTGTTTTTAGTCAGTCTTTTTTATATTCCACTACCCAAATAGAGAGAAGTGCATTGCTAGCCACATCGGGTTTCGAGCATTTAGAGCAATAACTTTCAAAATCTGACACCGGTTTCGGATTCCTAGCCCATGACTTTCTTATAAGGAATTCACTCAAATTCAACGAATTTCTATACCGTTTTCGAGATAATTAGCAAAAATGGTTATTATGTTTCACGTCGCCCCAGTTCATGCTTCCGTTCCACCATTCAATATCCCATGTTATTATGTTGTGTGCACATTGGATTTTTGGTGTTTTGAAGTCAATGAGCATTCATGGTGTGGTGACTGACGGATGAAGAGTTGGGCAGTAAATCGCACGACGGAGCACGTTCTAATTACTATTGCATTTCTGCATGAAACCCGAAAATGAATAGTCATTTAAATATGTGCCTACATAATAGGTAATATCGACGATGAATGATGTTATTTTAGTTGGCTATTGTTTTTTCCTTTTTCCTGTTTGATATATTGATCTAATTTAATCTATAGATATGCAATAGTAGTGACAATGCTTAATATGACCTGCACTTGTATCAAATGTCGCTATTATAAATAAAATATGCGTTTTTATTAAAAGATGCAATTACATACGCTATACCTATTTATTTATTTTAGCTTAGACTATTGAATTTTATAAATAAAACGTTAAAACTATTTAATTTGCTCAACTTCATGGTTTATTGCAGGATCCGGGCAACCGCGGATGACGTGGGTTCTATGGCCGCTTCATTCGGAGTCCTCCACTAAAAGAAATTAAAAAAACAATCATAAAAATTATTATTAAAAGTCATTTGATAGATCTGTTTATAATACAACTGAAAGTGGATTTTAATTAGTAATATGAATGCATGTTTTATCCTTACTGTTCTGAACGACGATGCTCATGGAGCTGTGCTAAGCTCGTAAAAAGATGCCCACAGAGCCGACATCCTTTCAAAGAGGCAAGATAAGCGGATGAAATGCCGTGCGTGATCTTCATGTGAGTCCTCAACTGATTCATGCCGTGCTTCCGAATCCCGCACGCGGAGCACAAAAAGTTCATCCCGAACGTGTAGTACCTAATGTGCTCCCTCAAATTCTGTTTGGTCGTGAACTGGACTCCGCACCTGCAAAATATTTTCGGCTCCTTGTCCACATCCGGGAAATGCTGCTGATGAAAGGGGCTGGAGGAATCATTTGCCTTCCTTGTCCTTGCCACAGGTCCCGACGAAGAAGCAACGGCGGGAGGAGATAAGGTGCGTGCCACTTGATAAGCGGATGAGGTTCCTGTGGCTCCCTGAGATTTTAGCCACAACTGAGTTTCCAGCTCCCTTTTCTCTTTTACGGCTTTCTCCAGGTCGTATTTCAAACAGGCCACGTCGTAGTCCTGCTGCTTCACGATCGCATCCCATTCTTGTATTTTGGAATCTAGAAAGTTATTCTCCTGCTCTAGTTCCGAAACTTCTCTCGCCTTGGAGTTCACGTCACTTTGAAGCTGTTCTTGGCGAAGACGCCATAAATTGGTCGAGGGACAGATAACAGGTAATTTCGGAGGTGAGGCAGCAGGTTTTCCTTGATAGCGGATAACCCCACCACTGTAAACATTTCTACTTTTAACCGTATTTTCCATTAAGTTTTCACTGCTTTCTTCTGAAGCTAGGCTAGGTGATAAATTAAAGGCTTGTGATTTTGTTGAATTAACGGGCACCATTTTTGCTAGTGGAAAAAGTTTGTAATTTTTTTGTACCAACTGGTCTGAAAGATGGAATAAGAGTGAATGAAAAAACTGAAACTGGCTTACGAAGAACAAGTGTATTTGTCCCACATATTGTTATATGATGAATTGATGAATGGTAAGGGCATGCGTGCAACTGGTTATATGAACATGAAGGAATGAACCGGGATTAATGACTCTTTTCTATACACCGGTAATTACCAGAATTCAATACCCAAATCCCTGCTCACTGCGTAGACCCATAAAACCAGAAAAATCTGGCGTTGGTCATTTCGTATGTGTAGCTAGTTACATTTTATGTGCGGGATTTATTTTTACTTTTTTTTGTTCCTTTCGTTTCATACACCGCACCGTGCAATACATCATGCTTGTCATTTGTCTGGTCATCAAGAAGAGGAACCAAAGTAAATTGAATATTAAGTACCTTCTCGGGTAGCTTGGCTTAAGGATTTTAAATGTAAAAGTATTGCAGGGAGTTGAATCAATGACATTTAATTTAAGTATTATATATTTAATATCCATTCCACATTCACCCGGAAATTTCTACTGTGAAGCAGTTTACACTTTTTAAGGTCTCCTACATTTTACATATGAGGACATCACGCTGCACGTTACCTTTTTATTAAAACGACAGAACAGATAACTTATAAAAATAAAATTTTTTCAAGTCCAGTCTAGCCAGCGATGCATGCATTTGCTTTTATTTCTGACCATGACAGCAGAGATGCGATGAATAAGATAGCTTTGTGTTCTCCAACTTTCAGCTTTCAAGTTCCAGCCCGTCTCGGCGCATCACCGAACAAATCCGAATCTTTTTTTACCGGAACACATGAGAGATGTGTAGTAATGACTATGTACTCTACACAAGCGGGTTACAAAACTGCTGACACTTTCCAACACAACAGGTGACATGCCAAACATTTTTCATGAAAAGTATTTTTTACAAGAGATTTTTTTAGGTTATTTAAATGGGTACATTAAAAACTCCGGTCAAGTTTGTCTGTCCAGAAATCTGGGAGTGCATATTTCACAAACTTGAATGGAATGATGACAGGAAGCAGCAGAAGCATTCGTCCAGTAGCGACCTGTACAGTTGCTACCAAGTTTGTACAACATTTCAAAATATTCTGCATCCGTCCAGGAGCACTTGGCTGTTCCAAGAGGTACCATTTTTATATACATGCAATGCATATAACAAAATACATATCTATAATCACCAAAAACTTTAATATTTTTTTTGCAAAAGATCATTCCATTTTTATTCTGCTACCTGGATGGAGACACCACTCGTGCCTGTCGGGCAACCTCCAAAACTTGGAAGCGCTCCGTTGACACCTTCCTCGAAAATGAGCAGGATTACTCCAAAATGCACCAGCGACAAGGGAGGCTCCATCCGATCCCTTTCTACACGTCCCCATTCGATTACGACGAGTGCCAAATGGTTTATGGGACACGGGAATGGGAGCACACTGTCTTTGAATGCATTCATCACTTCAACTCCAGCGCGAAGATTTGTAAATTCCTGGACCAGTTTTCTATCCATCCGGGTAACCCATTTCCCGGAAGGAGTATTCGTATAGCTGACGTGTATGTTCCAAATTTAATTATAATTTTTTTCGTGCATCAAATTATTCCCTAATGACATGTTATCTTTCTTTATGATCAGACAATTGGAGGAAAACGAGAAACATGGAAAGTTCTGGAAAGTGGATGTGGTCCAGCTTCTCTGCCAATTTGGCTCCAGAATCAGCAACCTCCACATGGAAATTGACCAGTACAAGAGCTCCGTGAGCAACCTTTACGATATTCTCCGCATTTGCCTGACACACATTCCAAATTTGAAGCGGTTGCATTTGGAAGGCTGCTTCCTGCCCCTGGGCGAATGCCATTTTAACACCAAGAATCTCCTCCCACTGCCACAACTGCCTTATCTGCAGACCCTCACATTTGAGCGGAGACGTGGTCCAGAATTCAGCGACTTTCCACTCGCCTTCCAGCAGTGCATTATCTCGCCATATTCCCGTCAACTCCGCCGACTCCACATAACTTTCTCAGGGAAGCAGGATCATTTAGGTTGTCAGTGGACTCCACAGGAAATGCCGGCGTTGGAGGTGTTGGTGGTGAAGGTCTCTTCCGCTTCCCACTTTGAATCCGTCTTTTTATCAGATTGCCCCTATCCAGTATTACGTGACGTTGCCATCGAGATTGTGGATGGTAGCCACAAGCTGGGCGACTATCTGTGCACCCTCCAACGCTTTCAAAACTCCCTCCAAATTCTCAGCTTCATTGCCGCCCCGATCCACTGGAAACTTGCAAAAGTGTCGGGGAGGGATCTGGAACTGCTCCGGCAACTGGTCAATCTCGACTATCTCCACATTGAAGGCTTCAAATTTAGTCACGTGGAAATTGCCAAATGCTTGCCAAATAATTTGAGATATCTTCTGCTGGACTACAAGGAGGACATGGTTTTCCGGAGTTCGGTGGATGGGAGGGATGTGTGGGATGAACAGTTGGGACCTGGGATTTCCGCAGATTTGCAAGATGAGCAGGGAGTTTACTCCAGTGAGCTGTGGAAAGAGGTTCCGCGATTGAGATGGCTTTGTGTGACATACTCCTACTTTCCCAAGCGGGTTTACATGTACCGACGAGAAAACTGGGAGTGGTGGCTGGAGGGGAAGGGGAAATGGACGGAGGGAACAGTAGCGCTGCGCTTGTTTAGAATGCGGAGAGCTGCGGAAAGTTCTATGAGGACTGTGGAGGAAAGGCTGTGGGCGCATTGCCCCCTTATCGCGCTGTGCTGCTGGGGATATTACATGTGCTGCTGTTGCAAGTGTCGCCGAGCAGATTACGAGATCAACTAAATTAAAGTGAAAGTAGTGCAAACAATAAATTATGTAGGGACATGTTGAGAAAATTGCCGATTGCTTTCACTATGTACTAATTGTAAGTATTACTTAACAATTGCAAAAACATTTGCAAATTTAATACAATTTAAATAGCTTGTGAATTATATTGCCTTTCTTGAGCAGCAGCGGAAGTGAATTTTTATGTATTTTATTTCGTAACCATTTTTCCTACGTCTAATAGATAAATATAGACTCAATTACGGTCAAGTAATTGAACTGTTAATTGACTTGATGAAATATTATGATTATAAAGATGTAACAATTTGTGGAAAGGTTGCATAAATCCGGAGAAGAGAATAGGTATGCATTTTTATTTGCTTGTTGGAACTTGGACCTTTCAAACTTAATTTACTTTCTCAATTTACTTTTAAACGTTGAATCTAACTTAGTTAAGTCATCATTACTTCATTGGAATTATATTCATGAAAACAAATTACACAATTTGTAGTTTTTAGGCACGTAGTATATGCAATTACATAACAAATACTTTCTCACTCAATCCCGCCTACATTTGCTAAAAATGTACATTCAATTTACATCCTTTCGTCTTTGCAAATTTCTTTCCACTTTCTTTCTATTTTCACCTGAGCACTTATACCTGCGTGATAACCAATCATGATTACAAGCCGTATTCTTCAAGCGCATTTCCTATATCTCCGACTCACCTCCCGCTTGTTTTATACGGTCCCGTTCGAACCAATAATTACTGGACCTTCCAGTTCAGATTTTGAACTCCGAATGTGCCAAGATGGGAAAAGTGTGCTCCTTTTCCACATTAACTTTTGTCTCCAATGCGAAACGGTGATCTACTCATTTCTCCGTCTTTGCCAAATGCACATGACAGGAGAATACGACACGATTACGCCATACGTACTCCACATTTTCAACATGATTGGCTACTCATACCCCGCATTTCTCCAGATCTACCTCATGTTTTACGGAGATGATTTTTGTGGCTACTTTAATCAGACTGTGGAATATGACAAGCAGTTACGAAGTAAGTTAATACAAATAAAAATCAATTTAAACTTTATTAAAACGCCAAATCTAGTGAATAATTGTTTTGTAGAGAAATACTGGGCAAATAGAACCGGAAATGGATTGGATTTTCTAGAAACCGGATCCTCCTGCTGCGTCTTTATGGTCTACCTGCAAGGATTTTGCTTTGGAATGTATTCCTTACTGGTCCCATCCAAGCCATTCTTCCACTGCTCCCTTCTCACAGATCTGAACTGGTTAATTCCCGCCCAAATCCCCTTTAAACTGTTCGAATGCTACATCCTCTTCAACTGCTGGCACGTGATTGTCTCCGTCTGGCTGACATTCCTGATTGCATCTTACTCCCTAACAAAATGGCCAATAGAACTGATCCAAGCGAACAACAAAGTATTCAATACGACAAACCTACTTCGTCATCTGTCCAACTCGGTGCCAGTCTATCAACAACTTTCCATGCTCTACTACAGATACAACGCCATGGCAAGAGTTTGGATTGTGGGAGTGACCTTCTTCACCGCGAAATTGATTGCCGTGTACATGGGATTCGCGACCTTTCAGTTGCTAATGGAGCATTCGTTGCCGTGGAGTCAGTACGTGGTATATCCGATCTCCTGCGTGTTTCTGGCGGTACTCTTTGCATTCACTAGTCCCATGGCGGAAGGACTCCATACTTTCTCCAGCAAATATATCCAGGAGTCGAGAAATAGACCGAGTAGTCGATTGACAAGGAAGCGTGTCTGTTCCCTAAGGCCCATGACCATTTGGGTAGTTGACATGTACTACTTTCAAAAGGGAACTGGGTTTGCAATTGTCCATACTATTGCCGAGAGTGTTGGGGGATTGGTGGTCAGCTTTGTCGGTGACAAATAAAATATGGAAGAGTAAATCAACATGACACATTATATGATATTTATTTATGATATTTATAGTTGAAATAAAAATGCAATTATTTTTGTGAGTGAATCATAATTGAAGTTCTCTGGAAGCACATTCGAACGCCACGGCAGCCAGTGGTTGCAGTGCCGGCTTGGAAATGCGCATCGTCAAATGCTCAAAGTGCTTATTGTCCCTCTCGATGCAAGTCCGGCAAAAGTAGGTCGCCTCCTTTATCGAAGGGCACTGCAGGCACTGGTAAATGACCTCGCCATACAGCGGTTTGGTGCAGTGTGTACACAGGTGCTCAACAGAGTAATAGTTTATGTATTCCACCTCAGTGGAAGTTTCCACAATGAACGTCTTCTTGGGTCCTTCCACTTTTTCTTCTATCTCGTTGTCTGCAAATGAAAATCCAGTGTTTGGTAGACTGAGAGGAGTCAACTTGTCCAGAGAATTCTCATCCTCCGGATTGTTGAAAGGACTGCTGGAGTCACTTGTTTGCTTCCAGATATTAACTTTAATTTTTATTTGGGATGTATTCAAAGACTCGTCATGCGAGTGTATCGGCTTGATGAATTCCGTCAGAAATTTTAGTGGAATGCGGAAACTATTCACGTTGTCAATCGTTCCATCAGAGATTTCCTTCATGGCCTCATTAAATTGGTGAAAGATCAAACGACCTGTCCACTCCAATCCAGCAACCTGAATAAATTTAAGGAAACTTTTAAAGAAAACTTGGAATATAAATTAGCTGCAAACAGATATTTGACACTACCTTGGACATAGATTCCATTTGCAATCTCATCCGAAGTCGCTTCCATTCCATGTCGGATGAGCTTGACAAGAGGTATCCGGTCAAATGCAGATAGCCCTGGGGCGACACGACACATTTCAGAAGCACCTTGTCACCTTCCAGTTTGTCATGCTTTATCAAAATAGGACTCCACACAAAACCTTGACCAGGTCCTGAGGATGACCCATGGAGCGCAGAAGTTGGCGCAGTAAGCTTCAGCATAAATTTCGACTGCTTCATTTCCTCCACCTTGTGACCTTCACAAAGATGACTTAAGATGGAGAACTTGGTCACCTTGTGAGTGCACTCCTTAAATCCAATATATTTTGAACAAAACGGTTACGAACTGGAAAAATAATGAATCTGAATGTCAGAATTTTCCAACTTTTAATTTAAAAAAGAATAGTAAGAAATCTTACAAAAATTCGCAGACTTCCAAGTGATCTGGCATATTCATCCCCGGAATGACCACTGGACATCCTTCCTCTTTATTTGGACAGGGTGTCGGGGCCTTCTGCTCCCTACACATTTCCTCCAAAGTCGTGTTTCTAATCCCCAGTCCTTCCAAAGGAGACCAGCAGTCGCGGTGAGGACAGTAGTCCAGTCTTTCAATGCAGACGTTGCAAAGGGTATGACCATTCTTGCATTGGTAAATGGGCAGACTTAAATTTTTCTGACAAATTGGACATTCCAAGTGATTCACTTCCGGTGTTATGATGGCAGGGGAAGTGAATACAAGATTTGGATCGGGATAAAGCGAAGCACCACCGGAAATACTTGGTGAAGGAAGTGATGTCCCTATTTCCTCTTCATCTTCTGGAAAAGGTGGGATCGGGTTTGGTACGGCTGGCATGGGCATTTCTGAACCTCCGCCAGGCTCACCAACGCCGCCAATGGACCAGCCATAACTCAGATTCGGAGAGTTAATCACCATGCTTATAACTCAATGAGAAATAATTTGTTTCGTTTGTCACTGCCAGTGGTCCTCACTACTGCGAATTGGACTGACTAATGGTTTTTACACTAGTTTCGAGGCCACTTTATATAACGTTAAAACAATAAAATGAACTGGCTATAATAATGATACATTTAGCTACGTGACATGCATTGTCGACTTCCGCCAGCTAAAAACCGCAGCCAAAACAACGCTTGCTTTATCCTCTTACGTCTCTCGTTAGTCAGTTCAAAAAGTGTCAACGTCAGCATTTTATAATAAATTTAGTTAGTTTTTAGGGCCACATAACTGGAACTCGCGTTGAATTTAGGGATACCATTTTTCTAGAAACATGAGTCATACAGGGATAACTGTCCATAGGATATTCCAGTAAAGATGGTAGTTCCATTTAAAAAAACAGATAAAGTGGTATGATATGTAGACAGAAAGGAATTTCACTGTCTTTGCATTTTCCTTTTTAGTTTCCTCTTATAGTTCACAAAACTAATACGTCATTAGAGATCTTCTTCCTTTCACATGAGCAAGACAGTTAGTTAGTCATATTTAATGGATTTCACCAATCATGATTAACGTGGTTGCTGCAAAATTTTAGCCACTTGCTGACGACAACGGGATTATTGACAGACAGCCACAATAACAACATGAACTACGATGATTTGAGAGCTTCTGATAATTGAAATACCTAGTGCGCAGATGCAACCGCAACAAACATGCAGCATTAATTTGAAATGTTTGAAGGAAGAGAACCACAAATTCCAGCTTTGTGCAGACTGTTTTATACGCGGCCAACAACAACGATGAGTATCGTCTTAAACTGATAAGAAAAATACGGGACAACGTGAACTAATTACGTAAAATTATGTCGAACAAACTGCAAGTTGGTTTTAGACGTTTGATGAAGATGCGAGCGATAATGATTTATGGGGCACCGTGAGAAACTGCACATTAAATTAATAGAACTAAAGACAATTTGCCGACGTTTAAACTACTTTGCTTGAGTATGTTTGCCTGAGTGTGTTTGCTTGAAGCAAATTGCTTCTTGTTGTGAAATACACTTATCAGAGTAGGTATATTAAATTCATTCGCAGTGGAATAAAATGAGTGTAGTTTCAATAACGGTTGAGAGAGAAGTAATTTTTAATCATACCAACAGAAATTAAATTCATCTCCATCATTATCATGATTCATAAAAGTGTTTACATTATGTATCTTAATAGTATGTATAAATAATTAGGTAGAGACAATTTCGTCCGGATGCGATGGCATAAATATAATATAAATGTATTGATATTAATAATACGTAAGCTTAACAAAGGAAATGATTCTATAGGTAAATTGAAGTAGATTAGGCCATTCAGATGGAATGTGCAAACTACACGAATATTTGATAAATGAAAAATGAAAATATTTGATAAAGGCTAAAATGGATATTTTGCATTCTTAACCTAGAATGAATTATTTTTACTTTCAATACCCTCCCTTACACAGAATATTATAAAATATTTTGGGTAATAATCTTATGTACAAAAACTCTTCCTTTTCCAAATTTAGGAGGTTGTGTTTCCTCCTGGCTGGCTGGCAGAAGTCCCCGAGTCTTGTGCGTTTTGTTTGTTCCCAATTCCACTGGTATTATTAGCCACGGCTCGTACAACGATGGACTTGTATCGTCTGTGATTCAGGATCATGCGGATGATTAGGATGATAAGCAGCAAACTCCCAAAAACGACAATCGCTATGAATATCCAAAGATTGTAGTGTGTGGGGCTGTGGACAGGATTCATGTCAGCGTAATGAACATCCTTCTTCAGCTTGTCTGTTTCATTGCTCGGCAGGAACATATTCTGGACCTCTTGGTTCTCGAACAAATACCAATTTGTTTTCATCGTTTGAAACGGGGCCCATGTCTCAGTCAATTTCACTTGAGCTTGAGACACGTTGTAACGAATGTTGTTAATCTTGAACTTGGAATTCAAGGGTAGACTGAAAACGGTATCTGGACATTTCTCCGGCTTGTTATTGATTGAGATGTGGGACAGGGGGCAATAAATATACAGCAAATTTCCTTCACGTTTGATTTGCACAAAATTGAGATGATCGTTGTCCCTCTTAGGTACGCATCGTTTTATGGAGAATGGCTGGATACGCTTTTGATTATTATCATCCTGTTGACAATTGTCAACTGGATATACCATAATTTCAGTGTTCACTGGACGTGCATTAATTAATGGGTGGATGCACTCGCTGTTGTATCCAACAATAGCCTGAGGTGGCCCTTGATACTCTAACATGCACGTCTCGTTCTCTGTCTGATGCATCAGCGTGAATGGCTCAGCGTTCAGCAACATGAAATCTTCGTTAATTACTGGTACATCAATGGACATATGCAGCTCATTCCTTATGTCATCGAAATCGCAGCTATCAGCCTTAGCGAAGTAAAAGGCACATAGCTTTCCGCACGGAAGTTTCACGTCTAAGTAATCCAGCAGATTCATATGAACCCTCCCTTGGTTCCATTCTCGCGTGGCTTCCGACAAAATGGAATTCCCGATTGCGATCTTTGTTACGACGCTGGAAATAGCGTATCCTTGGCTAACTGATTTATATTTCACATCTGTGAAATTATTGGTCAGGTCGTTCACGTGGAGTACGGTAGCGTTAAACTTTTGTACTACATCTTCCACCACTTGAGAAACGTCAGTGTACCGATCTTCTAGTTTCTTGATATTTTCCACTATGGACTGATATCTCTCTTGAAGTTCTTCAATGTTGTTTTTATTCTCATCAGACTTGATAATGGCAGCAATGCCCAGTCCAGCTCCAGTCATCACCACAGCAACAAGTACCACTGCTCCAATAATGATAGGCACAAATCTCTTGACAATATGATGCTGGGAGACATGCATGGTGTGTCCATTCGGTCGGGATTTGTTATTATGGGGGCACATAGACATGAGCGACTGGAGGAAGTCATTTTCGTAGTTTTCATTGCACTGCTTTGTTGCTTGTGCCAACAAGTCCTCAGGAATAATAGAACTTGTAAATAAAGTGCACGGGTTTACAAGTATGATCTTCATATCATACTGAATATATCCACTCACCACTGGAATCTGTGACTGTCTCCAAAAGACAGGTAGTTTAGAGAATGATTGAATGCACAATCCGCCATTCATGAATGCGAACAACAGGAACAACAGCTTGAATGCAGTAAATGCTTGACTGGTCCTCTGCACACGAGCTTCTCGCATCATTGATTTCGCGTGATTTTCTTGTTCCGCTTGCTGTTGTTGTTTCTTAGCTGCATCTCCTGGAGCTTCTTCATCCTCCCCTCCCTTACGCTGCTGCATGGTGAGGTGAGAGACAATGGACTCGTCCAATTTCGGCACTTCAATCAGCTTTAGCATCATACAATGATGATCGTGCAAACTTTTTATAAGTGATTTGGTCAAAATATCAGCCTTCTGCTCATATGTCGATATGTGTGGCACACTGATCTGCTGTTCCGTTATAAGCTCCCTCGCTAGCAAGTAGCGGATATGGATATGTTTGGATTTGTTGTGCAAAGTACTATTGTGCGATATCTTGATTGCGGACGTGTTATCCACAAAGATAGGAGTTGGTTCGTTTTGCGCAAATCCCAACTCAGCCAGTAATGCTCGTAAGTAGACTGCTTCTTTGCAAGCCTCCGATAACGCGACAATCTCTGCCTCAGTAGAAGATTGCGCTACGCAATGTTGCTTTTTGCTTTTCCAAACAAACGGTGTTTCGCCCAAGGTGAACACATAACCAGACACAGACTTTCTCGTATTTTTGTCGGCTCCGTGATCAGAGTCCGAATATCCATTTAATTGCATGGATGTATCTTCAGCATCAATGAGTAATCCCAATCCCTTTGTACGCTGCATGTATCGCAATAATGATTTTACGATCGCCCAGTGGCGGCTGTCATAAGCATGGGAAAACTGTGCCAACTTGCATACTGAAAATGCAATGTCAGGTCTGCACGTGCGAGCGACGTATAATAATGAGCCAATTGCCTGACGATATGGAATTGAGTAGTCAGTATCATCAGCATCAATCAATGGGTAAACTGTACCAGGCTGGATTGGAATGTTGTTTGGCTTGCACTCATTCATACGGAATTCAGTCAGCAATTTTTCAATCATCTTGCTATTATGAATGATGATGCTTCCGTCCTTCAATCGCATAAGCTGCATTCCAACGAATTTCTCAAGAGTTGTCTCTTTAATCTTGAATTCTTTGCTCAATGCCATGATGACATTTTTCATCTCTGACTGGGATGTTGACACAAGGAGCAAATCGTCTACATAGCAAACTATGTATGTAGATTCTTTCGCAATTCTGATGAAAACAGAAGGATCATGCTTGCTAGCATGAAAATTCAAGGTTAGGAGAAACTGGGTCAAGCGCTTCTCCCAACAAGCAGGTCCTTGCTTTATACCATACAGGGGTCGTTTTAAACGACAAACCATATCAGGATCCTGCGGGAGCCCTTCTGGGATTTCAATGAACAGCTCCTCCTCAAGATTTCCTTGCAGAAACGCGGTAGTAACATCAACACTCCGCACCTCCATTTTCATTTTTACAGCAATGATCAGCAAGAGCCTGATTGATTCCATTCTTGCTACATGTGAAAATGTTTCATTGAAGTCCAGACCTGGAATTTGTTTAAAACCCTTTGCTACCAGGCGGGACTTGAATCTCGGCATGGATGAAGGCGGCATGTCCTTTAGACAGAAGATCCACCTCGTGTCTAGTGTACGACATCTTTCTGGTCGGGGAACAATTTCCCAAGTTCCATTTTCCTCGTGGCTTAACAGCTCTTCTTGTATAGATTCCAGCCAGTACTCCTTGTCTGGTCCATTTGTTGCTTCCCAAAAGTTGCGTGGTACAACAATTGTGTGCATAGAAAAGAGGGAGAAATGGACTTTCTTCTTGAGTTCATGTTCAGGTCTCAATCCACTCTTTCTTGCTTGCCGACCTTGTCGAGAAGGAATTTCAACGGCTACATCTTGTCCAGCGGGCACGTCAACTTGATAAGTCCCAGCTGGAGTACTGACTTCTAGAGTCGTCATATGACGCGGAGGAGTAACGACAATCGTAGTATCCTCACCAGTTTCAGAATCAGCAAAAACATCATTGTCATCTCCGTCAGTGTCTGCACCAGAATGATTACTTGCTGCATCATCATCACTATCGCTCTTTGGAGACCATGGATCTTTCTTGGTTTGCATTTCAGGCACGGACTGGGTACCATCATATTCAGGTTCAGCGGGTTCGGTATGAGCAACGGGCACATATGTGATAAAATTCTCATTAAATGTCACATCATGTGCTGAAA
The DNA here is from genome assembly GCA_004115045.4 of Sinella curviseta. Classification (NCBI taxonomy): domain Eukaryota; kingdom Metazoa; phylum Arthropoda; class Collembola; order Entomobryomorpha; family Entomobryidae; genus Sinella; species Sinella curviseta. The sequence continues at coordinate 910,088 of CM023203.3, forward strand.
TGATTTTTCTGTTTTCGGGGCAATAGATTTTGTAATTATTTCCAGGAGCAAATCCCACTAAAACTCCTTTCTTCGCATGGGGCTCCCACGCTTGGCGGTGCATCTTTGGAATATGGTAAAACGCCACACTTCCAAACATTCGGACATGCTTAAGGCTTGGCTTCTGCTTAAAGATGACTTCAAATGGCGTCACGGTAGGATTGGCTCTGTTCACCGTACGGTTGAGAATGTAGACCACGAAAGAGCACGCTTCGCCCCATAATGATTTCGGCAAGCCACTTTGTAACAAAATCGTGTTTGCCAGCTCCTTAATGCGGCGGTTCTGGCGTTCGACTTTGCCGTTCTGTTCTGGACAATAGGCACACTAAGGCCATGGACGATGCCTTTTCCCTTCAGATATTCATTTACGTCCTTGGAAGTTAGCTCCAGTGCATTATCCGTCTTTATGTGCTTAACTCGATTTCCAGTTTGTGTTTCCAGAAATTCAGTATTGGCCATAATGCACTTTGGGGCGGAGGACTTATTCTTTCATAAAATCCAAGAGCACAAAATTAGATGCAGAGTCCACAGTCACCATCATGTATTCATAACCGTCAATAGTAGATTTCATCTTTCCCGTCAGGTCAACATGAAGATATTCACCAGGCTCATAATTAGCAGCGTCCTGCTGGCGGATGAACGGGCGTCGAGTTGCTTTGGCCTCACGACAGTAGTCGCAGATAAAATTTGTTTTCAAATCAGCCAGGTCAATCCCAATAGCAGCTCCATTTTTAGCAGTAAGGCGCAGGTAGTCCATATTGATATGGGCAAACCTATTATGAAGGAGTCTGCTTCTATCACTTTTAGCCATCATTGCAAACGCTTGTTTCCTCCGAAATCTCAAAGCATAGAGTTGCTGGTGTTTATCAGCATACGGGCCGTATTCGTCTCCTTTGTGGAAATATGCATGCTGATTGTTCATTACTAGTTCATGGCCCTTTTCAATTAAAGTTGCGACTGCAAACAAGTTGACGGAGCCAGGGATATAGAGCACGTTCGAAATAGTACATGTATGCCAAATTCCATCAATTAATTCCTCAAGTTCCATTGTCCCCATTCCTGTCGCGAGGACAATATTATTGTTCCCAGTAGCTTGGACGTGAATAGGATCTTGGAGTGGAAAAAATGCACGAAATGATTGTCTGTCGCCGCTACTGTGATGAGTAGAACCACTGTCCAAAATAAATGGGAGCTCCAAATTAGTGTTTCCGTTGTTAACAGCTCCATGGAAAGCAATGAGCGCTGTAGCAGCACTGCCAAGAACAGGTTCCTTCCACAGAGATGGCTCAATTAGCATTGAGACTCTGGATTCACGATGTGCCAATTTTTCTTCTTCATAAAAAGCAAGAAAATCATCTGTGGTCATCAGTTCTGAAACTTTCTCTTCACCAACCACAATTGGCACTGGCTCCTCAACAGCATCAATATACTCATCTTCAGAGGATTCCAATTCATTTGAGGCATCTTCAAAGTCATCCTCAGATTCATAGTCAGCAACTACTTCTGGGAATATGATCCCTCTTTCTCCTTCAATATGGCCATTCCACCTTAATAGATCCACAGGAAACAAGGTGTAAGCAGTGCGAACATCAGTTTTAGAGTCACCAGCACTGGAATCATCATCACCGTCCTGCTTGGAGAAATATGACCGGTTATCCTTGCTTTTGTTACTGTTGTCGCGATTCTGCTTGCTACCACCACCACGGCCATGTCCCTTATTATTGAAATGGGGTCGTTGCTGTCTGGGCTGGTCACAATCTTCTTGCAGGTGATCAGCTCTCTTACAATTCCAGCACAGCTTCTGGTAATTGTGATGACCACCACGGCCACCACCACCGCGACCACCTTTTCCGCCACGACCGCGGCCACCTCCCCCATGGGAGGATCCACCACGTCCCCTGGAATTATGCCCACCACGACCTTGATGATTTCCTCGAGAACTATTTCCACCACGACCAGCATAATATGCACTTGTGGTATTCTCAGTCTCAGCTTCCTCCGTAGAGAACATCGCTTCGTAATTCTGGAGAAGGCTATACAGCAAGGCTTTTGTTTTCCGGGAAGACTCTCGGCTATCCCATGTGGTGCGTAGGGCAAGGTACTTATCTGGGGACATTTCAGCAGTAAACTTTGAAACAAAATCATCATCTGTCTTTGGCTCCTTCATCAATGCCAGTTGTGTAGCAATCCCATTCAATCGATTAAAAGCAGTCGTCAGGGATTCGTTTGGCAGAATCTTGAATTTGTGATATAATTGACCGGTCACATATTTGTTGTTGTCCGAAGCATTCGAATACAAATTCGCCAGTTCGTCATATAATTCATGAGATGTCAGGGTTGGGGGAAAGAGCATCGAATCATCTTTAGAAAGGCTCTTGAAAAGCTCCGCTTTCGCTTTGGCGTCATTTAAATCCCACAATTTCATCGTTCTGCGCTCAACATCCGTTATAGCGTTAGGGTCTGCTGGAGTTGGGCGTGGAATATCACCGTTAACATATTCCCAAAGTGCCAGACCACCAAGATGTATTTGTAGTTGTACATGCCAATAAGCGTAATTGCGTGACCCGTCCAACACGGGTACAGGGAAATGGGGATTAAACATCGTGAGCTCAACACGCTTCACGAACAAAGTAAAAGTAAAATCAAATAGTCTTGTTGCAAAAATACCTATATCCAACGGTGCTCCGCCCTTACTCCAGTCCGCATTCCGCGTCAATAGCGTAACCGACTCTGGAATAATCCGACGAAGATCAGCTACCTAAGCACTATTACAACTTTTACTTGACACACGCAACTTGACAGGCAGTCAGTCGCACAGTTCCCCAAGTAGCCAACGTAAACACGCAAAAACGATTTCTATTCAGGCAAGTAAAACAACTTTTCATATGAATAATCTGTTCGTTTTTTAAACAAAAACTCACACAACCACGGACTAACTCTCCACAAGAAAATTTTAACAAAATCTTCAACTGAAAAATCTTTAACGTGGTTCTTTTTCAAAATAAGTACAAAGTTTTTACTTAAACTTTTACTCGGCAGCCTCTGCTACCATGTTGTGAAATACACTTATCAGAGTAGGTATATTAAATTCATTCGCAGTGGAATAAAATGAGTGTAGTTTCAATAACGGTTGAGAGAGAAGTAATTTTTAATCATACCAACAGAAATTAAATTCATCTCCATCATTATCATGATTCATAAAAGTGTTTACATTATGTATCTTAATAGTATGTATAAATAATTAGGTAGAGACAATTTCGTCCGGATGCGATGGCATAAATATAATATAAATGTATTGATATTAATAATACGTAAGCTTAACAAAGGAAATGATTCTATAGGTAAATTGAAGTAGATTAGGCCATTCAGATGGAATGTGCAAACTACACGAATATTTGATAAATGAAAAATGAAAATATTTGATAAAGGCTAAAATGGATATTTTGCATTCTTAACCTAGAATGAATTATTTTTACTTTCAATACTTCTCACAAGAACAGATTAGATTATTAGATTACACCTTTTGTCTCTCAGCCAGGAATTATAGTTTCTAGACAGAAACTGGCAGCCAAGCAACAAATAACAATGGAAAGCTCAAGCTCATGGGAAAGTTTCTTCAATTTGACCTATTTCTTTGGCTGCAGCCCGTTTCGTCTAGTAAAAACTTCCGGTGTAGCAGCAAAGATTCAACCACACTACATTATTAAATCATGGTTGCCTCAAAAAGTAATTTGTGGAATTTCCAGCGTCCTGGGATTACTTTGGCTGTGGCGAGACATGGAGATGGCTCTTGGCAAAGACGTGCGCAGTCCTGCCATCCATTTCCGCAGGGTATTCGTCCTGGTCAATATTCTAATGAAGGGACTGGCAATTCACACATTCTGGAGAAAGCAGGAATGCATACTGCGAATTGTCAACTTCATTCCACAGGAAGTTCAGTTTCACCAAGTTAACCTAACCCGACCACTTTTTGTAATAAAATGGATATACGGTCTACTTACTCTAGCCACCATGGCAACCAGTATTCTTGGAACTGGTCTCGGGTTACCTAATGACTTCTCAAAATGGACCGTTTCCGCTTGGATCAATGCGATTTTAGTGAACACGCGCTGTGCATATTTTCTGGGCAAAAGTAACGAAATTTCATGTCCTATTCTGCAGGCTTTGCTGCTTATCACAGGTATCATTGGATACATTAACCGGCAATTCATGGGAACTTTTTGTGACCTTCTCATCTTGGCAGTCACCACGTCGCTATGGTTTCCCACGCGCCACCTATCACTCGAATTGAATCCGATGCGAAATCCGATTCCCTGGTTTCAAATCCGCTACCATCTAAAATTTCTGAAACAACTAGCAAACATGATAAATCGGACATTTGGAAATCACGTGACCTGTTTCCTCATTTCCAACGTTGTCTACTACTCTACTAGCTTTGAGGACATTTTTGGTGCCCTGGGCAGACCCAGTGAACACAACATTGCCACAACTCATTACGACGGAAGCATGACGAAAATGCTGGTCTGGACCAGTCTATTTTTCGCTTGCGCCTGTTCCGTTCTCTATTTCGCGGTGGACGTGTGTCGCCAAATGGGCTGCGTTCGGGAGTGGCTGGCCAACGAGCGAAATCGATTTGGGATCCCGCTAGACGAGCTTATCCTGCTTTTGAATCAACTGGATGGAAACGTGGTGGCCATTAAGGCAAATAACGTTTTTCCGATAACGGCGTCCTTGGTGGCTAATGTATTGGGCTGCATGATTACCTACTTTATTATTTGCGTTCAAGTTAATAAATAAATTACAACAATTTACGTAATTAATAGTAATATTGTTAACAAGTAGGTTTCCCATTTGTGTACGGATTGCCAGTTCCATGCTCATCCAGATATCCCTGCGCCGCGCCCTTAATCCAGTCAACGTAATTGATAACACGAGTGAAGGCACCTGCTGCATATCGGCCACCACACACCCTCGCTGTTAAATAAAATATTGGAAATTATTTTATGACAACTCAAAATATACGATAACCCGTGACGATAAGAACTTACTTATGACATAACTTGCAATTCCATACAAGTGCCATTTCTGCGTCGTAAAATTATAGCCCACCGCTGGACCCCCGCTGTCGCCACTGCAAACCCCGATCCTCTGATTATTATTCGTGTTCCCGAGACAAAATTCCTTGGGCCCCAGAAAAGCGATCCAACCTTCCGTCTTCAGATTTCTGCAAATCTCCCAGGGCATCACCGGAACTTCCGCCACCTGCAAGTAGCGACTAGGGTGTCCCTGAAATACAGCGCTGCCCCACCCACTTATTCGACAGTACTCGGGATCCGACCAGCCTGGCTCTGGAAGTTCAACATGCTCAAGTCCCAGACTTTCAAACACGTGCCGGTCCAGGAATAAAATGGCAATGTCGTTGAGGATGTATCTGGGATCGTAGTCGGGGTGGAGCAGAACCTTCTTCACGGTGAAAACCTGCTCACGATCCTGATAACTGTACTGGTCCAGGTCGGCGCCGTAGACCGTGTACGCACTGGCCGGGTAAGTGGCCGAGGCGTTCGGATTCCCTCTCTATATAAACCGGAAATCACATTTAAATTATCAAACCAATTAAACTAAAAATATGAAATCAATTTTAAAAGGTTACATAAGCACAGTGGCCGGCAGTGAGCACAAATTTGAGACCGCAGTGGTCCAGGAGCGTTCCCCCGCATATGATGTCATGATAAATCTCGACTCGAACTTGATACGGAACTTCGCCAAATTTTGCGTTCCTTCCGCCAATAACTCGCGGTGTTAGCAATGGATCCATTCCTTGCCAACCTAAAAAACATTAAATATTTCATATACACAGAAAATTAAAGTTAATTAAGCTTACGATCCTTGAACAGTAAAAAAACCTTTTCCGTAGACTCGGTCACCAAATATTCCTCGCAGCCCTTCACCTAAATTAAGGGGACTGGAACGAGATTTCACGGGACTGGATTCGCCATTACCAATTTTCGGATATCTTCGGTACCATGGCGGCTTGTACGGAGCTACAATGTTGCAGATAATTATGATTATGATTGTTAGGGTGGAAATTCGGGATATCACAAGCCTATCCATTTTTTTTTCTTGAAAAAACAATATCTCCAAGACTACTTGGTGCAGTATTCTTTATTTGTGAAAGCTCAAGAATTTATATGAGCTTGACCTATTTATCGTACAGTTTCAGAAAATGGAACAACAAAAGAGAATGGAATAAATCAATGGATAATAGGCATTGTTCTTGAAAGTGCGAATGAAAGTAATGTGATGTAGGTTGTTTTTATTGTATCAGCTTGCCCCAACTTTAATAAATATTGTAAATGCATATTATACATTTTAAAATTATGTTGGTCAACTTTAATGATCGTATTTGAGCTGCTGGTGAGTAAACTGGTTCCAAAGGTTCATCCGAGCGTCCATGACATCCGTTCTTCCCGACTTATCATTCAGTTCAAACCAGAAAGCAGACGACGAGGATGATTGATGAACTGACTCCCAATCCGAACTTGGTGCACTGAAAATCCACATGAAAAAAATGTACATAACAATTAATTGTAAATAGTTTTCGCATACTTTATGAATCTAACTTAATTTACCCGTTTGCTGCAAACGTGGCCCATTGCTTCACCAAATACCGAGAATGCTCAAAGTACTCGGGATCGTCTTTCGTAATCACCGGAAATCCATCATACGGAAATAAATACTGCAAAGTTTATAGAAAATAATTTAAAATAACTGACAATTATTTTTTGAATGCTGAAAGTCTTTAAGCTAACCTGTATCTCATCCGCGTGGCAAAATAGATCCAAATCCTTCGCCCTGATATCCAATCCGGCTTTCTCTAGTATCTTATCCGAGTAGCTCCTTCCAGGTACCTTGCTCATGTAAAACAGATAAGTCGGACTGAACTTGGAGTGCATTTCCGCACTCACGTAAGTGCAGTGCATCGTGCTCCTGTCATTCTTCATGTTCATCACCTCCACAAAAGTGTCATTTCCAATTTCCTTGTCCCCAAAATAAAACTCCTTAATCTTCATCAGCTCCTCCCCCGTCACATTCTCCAGTTTCAATATTTCCCCAGCACTCCCAGCAAAGTCGTCATTCAATTTTTTGCAAAGCTCGGTATCCATCACAACTCCAAGCCCATCATTAACCCACTCACTCTTGACCACTCCCACCATGTACGGAATCCTGTTTGGATTATTCTTGAGTAAATTATATGGCGTGTCCGGCATGAATGCTTGGTCATCAGTCCGATTCTCCAAAGTGAGCCCTAAGTACGCTGGAGGTTTTCGAATCATCACAATTTCCCCCGCGTCTTTTGTCTGAAGACACTCCAAAAACGCCGTGGAATTGGTACTGTCGCAGTTAAGCCTTCTCCCAACTTCCTGCACGGTTATCATTGGATCCTTATCCAGGACCCCACTTCCCATAGCAGCCCCACATAAACTCGCCCCACTTTGCGTTATCCCTCCGTGGAACAGGCCCTTTGCCATTGGACTTATCATTAGAGCCGCAATGCTCATTCCTCCAGCCGAGTTTCCAAATAGTGTCACCCTGTTAGGATCTCCTCCGAAATGCTGGATGTTATCCCTTGTCCATTTGAGCATCTCGACAATGTCCTTGAAGCCCATGTTCCCACGGATCACGTCATCCTTTGTGTTGAGATATCCGAGTACCCCGATTCGGTAATTAATTGTAATCAGTATCACGTCTTCGTCCATGAAGTAATCGGCTCCGTACCTACTTCCGTTTCCGGCTATGAAGGCCCCGCCAAAAATGTAGACCATTACCGGAAGGGATAGCGGTTCCGGTTGGGAGGTCTCGGGAACGTAAATGTTTGAGTAGAGACAGTCTTCGTCCCCGTAACCTTCCTCAACTCCGGAAAACTTTTCTCGTTGAATGCACTGGGGACCGACCACTGGAATGGCACGGAGTCCTTCCCAAGTGGTGCGTAGTGGTACTGGATCCTGAGGAATTATTCAAATTATTTTTAAATGTCAGATAATGTTTAGAATATGAGGTGTCAATTAAGTCACCTTAAATCTGAGCTTCCCAATTGGCGGTTCCGCATATGGCACTTTGTAATAAGCCGTGTAGTCCCTGCCCTCTCTACTCTTCTTTGTGAATCCCCGGAGCCTCCCTTGTGAGGTTGTAATGTCCTTGTATCCCGGGTTAGCAGTGCTGGGGTCAGATTGTTTCAGATTTCTGCTTATCAACTGCTTTTCACTGGGAGGGTTAAACACCAGTCCAAAAATGAGAATAAACCCAACAACTAGAACAATTATTGCTATTAACGGGCGAGACGCGATTCCACCGCGTGATTGGTGGGTAGAGGTGGATTGATGAATGATTTCCACTGCTTCGTATGGAGGTGGTGGTTGTTTTCCTCCTTGGAGGAGAAATGGAGGATATGCATTGGGATTGGAGGAGCTTTTAGTTTGTGAAAGGAGTGGAGTGTATTCTTGAGCCATTTTTGTCAATTTTCAATAATTAAATATTTTGCCGTAGGTAATTGTAACATATAACAGTTAGCTAATTAGCTAATTGACAATTTAATTTGTTCAGGTCCATGTGTGATTTGCAGTTGGTAAAAAAGTCAGGTGATAAATACTCATGTTCCACATAATGTATAAATTACATGTGTACCTATTTGAAAGTATGTACAAAGCTGCAAGTTTGGTAACATCATTCGTTGTGCAATAAATCCGTTATCTTTAAAAGCCAATATTATCATATATAACCGCATGACCATAATATTATAACACTTCATTTAACAGTCCTTATCATCTTTTCTGGTTTGCCTTGCCGGTTATCTTATCATGTCATTTCACGCCCCTTCTCTAATAATATGTACGAGCAAACGGAAAATGTCAAAATATGTAACATGCACACATGCAATGCATCAAAATAATGATATTACATGTAAGGCGCATGCAATGAGTTGATTCCTTAAAGTTTTTATTGAATGTCCAGCCGACAAGAGAGACAAATTCTCTTGAAATGAAACTTATTGAAATGCTAGCAGAATAAATGTGAAGGGATTTTTAGAAAAATTAATGCGTAAAAGTAAACTGGTTCACGTAGAAACTTTTGGATGAATGTAAAATGGATGTAGGAAAACGAACAAAAAAGTAAGTAAAAATAGACCCGTGCGTCGAAAATTTAACAAGCTACATATACAAAATGGGACAGTTTGTACCGGATTCACGGGGTTACTGGGTCTACTGAAGGGATTTCTGTAATTGCCGTCGTCCAAGGGTCATTAATCCCACAGAGCCCCTTATATGAACAAATGGTACGTACATGCCTTGCCATTCGTCATACGAACATTGTATTATAATTTAAAGAGATCGATGAAAATGCTGAGTTTTATAATAATTTTTATGATTGTTTTTTTTTAATTTCTTGCAGCAGAGGACCGCGAATGTAGTAGACTCCCGACCCTGCAATAACCCATGATGAAGTTTTGCGAAAAAAGTGTGCTTCCCAACCATTTCTTATATACATCGCATCTCCGTCATGGCCAGAAATAAAAGCAAATGCATACATCGCACTGCGATGATCGCAGGCTAGACTGGTCCTGTCAAAACACACTTTCCACAAGTTTTCTGTTCTGTCGTTTTAATAAAAAGGTAACGTGCAGCGTGATGTCCTCATATGTAAAATGCAGGAGAGCTTAAAAAGTGTAAACTGCTTCACAATGGAAATTTCCGGGTGAGTGTGGAATGAATATTAAATATGTATTTAAATTAAATGTCATTGATTCAACTCCCTGCAATACTATTGCATTTAAAATTCTTATGCTAACCTACTTGAGAAGGTACTTAATATTTAATTTACTCGAGAGTTCCTATTCCTGATGACCAGACAAATGACAAGCATCATGTTTTGTCATCTATGTACGGTGCGGTGTATGAAACGAAACGAACAAAAAAAGTAAAAAATAGATCCTGCACGGAAAATGTAACTAGCTACACATACGAAATGACCAACGCCAGATTTTTCTGGTTTTGTGGGTCTACGCGGTGAGCAGGGATTTGGGTATTGAATTCTGGTAATTACCAGCGTTTGGAAAAGAGTCGTTACTGCAGGTCCATTCCTTCATGTTCATAAAACCAGAAGTACGCATGTCCTTACTATTCATCAATTCATCATATAACAATATGTGGGACAAGTACACTTGATCTTCGTAAGCCAGTTTCAGATTTTCATTCACTCTTATTCCATCTTTCAGACCAGTTGGTACAGAAAATTTACAAACTTTTTCCAGTAGCAAAAATGGTGCCCGTTAATTCAACAAAATCTCAGACCTTCAATTTATCCCCTAGCCTAGCTTCAAAAGAAAGCATTGAAAATTTAACTGAAAAGACGGTTAAAAGTAGAAATGTTTACAGTGGTGGGGTTATCCGATATCAAGGGAAACCTGTAGCCTCACCTCCAAAAATATCTGTAATCTGTCCCTCGAACAATTTATGGCGTCTCCGGGAAGAACAGCTCCAAAGTGACGTGAACTCCAAAGCTCGAGAAATATCGGAACTTGAACAAGAGAATAGCTTTCTAGATTCCAAAATACATAAATGGGATGCGATCGTGAAGCAGCAGGACTACGACGTGGCCTGTTTGAAATACGACCTAGAGAAAGTTGCCAAAGAGAAAAGGGACCTGGAAACTCAGTTGTGGCTAAAATCTCAAGAAGCCCCAGGAACCTCACCCGCCTATCAATCACCCCACAGCTTATCTACTCCTGTAGCCATTTCCCGAGTAGAGACATGCGTTGCTGCTTCAGTAGCCGTGGCAGCAACCAGAAAGCCAAATGATCCCTCCAGCCCCTTCCACCAGCAGCATTTTCCGGATGTGGACAAGGAGCCGAAAATATTTTGCAGGTGCGGAGTGCAGTTTACTACCAAGCAGAATTTGAGGGATCATATCAAGTACTACACGCTCGGGATGAACTTTTTGTGCTCCGCGTGCGGGATTCGGAAGCACGGCATGAATCAGTTGAGGACTCACATGAAGATCACGCACGGCATTTCCTCTGCTTATCTTGCCTCCCTGAAAGGATGCCGGCTGTGTGGGCATCTTTTTACGAGTCTGTCGCAGCTCCATGAGCATCGGCGATCAGAACAGTAAGGATAAAAATACTTTCATCTCAATGCATTGCAAGTTTTTAATTGCAATTACATGCTAAAATGTTGAATTTGTCCAATAATATACTTATGATTTGCTTTATTTTATTTCCTGTAGCGGAGGATTGCGACGGAAGTAACCGCTTTAGAACGCATGTCATCTGTCATTGTCCTATTCCTGTCACATTCCATGGGGTTGTGAAAAATTAAATAATTAAAAATTTTATTTATAAAATAAAGCACTTGATACTGTAAGCTAAATTAAATATGTACCTATATGCATTTCTGGCGATTTCAAAACTAGTTTAGAAACTACACTCTATATATTTCGTTGCAAATCTTCATTACAAAATCACTCTGGCTATTGTAAAAATGTCGTGAAGTGTCACCTGTGATTTCTATCGTGAAATGTAACACGGAACGAGAATTTGCATTTCCTCAGTACTTTGAGAGGAAAGTTACCCAAGCCACTAAGCAATCTATTAGCGCAACATGACATGAATTTAAATATTCCTGCTACACCTGCCGCAACATGTTTATATGTTGAATGAATGAAACGATAAATTGTGCAGATGTTCTCAGCTACAAACACGGCAACAGTTATACCCAGTCCGTAAAACAAAATCATAAAAATTGTGAGCACGTTTCCGTGCATGTCTGGAACTTTTAACTCTGTGTCCTTCAAATCCGCAGAAAACTTGGTCTTATCCGTGCTAAACTTTAGCCACCAGTCCCAAGTCCCAGAAAACACTACAGCCTGCATTCTCCTGATAACATTTGGATGCACGGATCCGGAAAGTTGAAATCCTACAGAAATATTAGCATAGTCCTCTCTGCCTACATTTATTCTATAGTTTGGATGAGCTTGAATCACTTGTTTAGCAAATATGTTTGCCTTGTACGTTGGAAGAAGTACGGCCGACTTGTTGCATTTGTCAAGATGATCCGAAAGGAGAGCCTCTTGCGACTCGAGCAACTCTTGGTGTATTTCGTGCTTCCGCAGAAAGTACTCAGCGGGCGTTATATTAAACCATTCCCGTTTTCTCTTACGAAACGTCTCTGTGAATAGCCGTTGACTGTCGCTATGAAGCGAAGTGTAATTAAGTATAACCGAGAATAGGACATATTTTTTTCGAGAAAGTACAGCGGAAATGTGTAGCCACATCTGAGGCTCGGACAGAGCAAAATCGACACCTGGTGCACTCCTAATTATATGACTCGTTTCCAAATATATTCCGTTGGTCCAAATTACATAATCGTCCGTTGATCTAAAGGACCACACGTCTGAGGAAATGAAAATGACAGATGGTCTCACCAAAATGGTAAAACTTTCGTTTACTAGCTCCTTGAACTCGGTGTAGGGCAACAAGTCGCGTGGCGAAATCATGTTGTAAACGTTGCTATTTTTGTACCCGTTGCTTAGCACTATTCCCGTAAGCAGTATCGAGCAAATGGGGAACCTGAGATGATCATGTCTGCAGGCGGAAGATTGGAATGGGTCTCCATGCTCAAGCAAAACTTTTACAACCATTAGAAAATTATTGCAGATGCCATTGTCTTTGTTGATGTTTCTGGCAAGTCGACGATGTACCGCTGCCAAGCTTATCGAAGCGATTATTATCCACGTCCAAACACTGGGATCGTAAGCCCGAAGGAGTTCCCAAAGACCAAAGTAGTGCTTCCCTTTGTCACCACCGCAACTGACAAATGCTAGATTGTTTACGGTGTTTACGTATGAAAGTCGCAACGTGTTAGAAACTTTTGTGCTGACTATAGACGCAGATATGGCGACATCCGCGTCTTGGTACCGATGGTAATCGTTATTTATCAGGACTTGTCCGTTTCTACAATCGATATTGCTATGCCCTACTATTACTGTTGCATTTCCCATAATTCGTAATAGAAAGGACGAAATTTCGGTTGCGAAAATGTCATTTGGATTTATCTTAGGGGAATTCCTGGTTTCGAGAAACTGTCCACATGCTTTCATTTGGTCAACAAATTTAACACTTGTGTCAGTAAAATGTAATGCCGTGTCTTCGAGACGGACATGCCAACGTATATTGGTCTCCGGATAATTAGAACTAAATGACTTGCTGCCGGTTGGCTTAGTGAACTTCAGCCGTACCGATTTGTTGATACTGTCTCCATTCCACAAATGCACCGATATTCGATTCACATTTCCTATAGCATTGCTTCTATTCTCTTGTGACACGGTAATTAGAATTGTTACCTTAAAATATACGGTCGGGTTAAAAACGTTATCAACCCAGCCTCGATATGTTTCGCGTCGCGAAGGCGTTTCAAGACGATCCATAATGTTCGAAAGCTTTGTTTGCAAATTTTCGTGATGGACAAAAATGTGATACTGCGGGACCATCGATTGTTCCGTCATTATAAATTGTTTAGCAATTCTCTCGTTAGCGACGTCATGGAAAAATGGTAACGGATGGCTAATGAAATCCGGAACTGGAAACATCATTTGAATGGGGATGTGCACTCGACAATTCCAGGGTTTAGTATTCATCGCGTATTTAAAAATATTGAGTTTAATACACAAATCCATTAGTTTTGGAATTCTATGAACCCCGTATCCTCCAAAATACTTCGATAACTGACACTTAATTTTGTAGCCTCCTTTAACTTTCGTGTGATTTTTACCATGCACGTATTCACGAGGAATCCAAAGAAGCTTGTATGTATTTCGAAAGAAAGGATGCCTTTGTTTCGTGTCGATCTCATGTAGAACCGCCAAGTGTGGACTTCGTAGTACCACGCCAAATTCAGTGGGGAAAATGTCGACATTTTGGAAATTATCTAAGATTATATGACAACCCGTTAAGTCCAACATTGTGAGGATTTCTGAAATATTGATAACCATGTCGCTGACAAAATGGCGTGTTTTATACATGACCCTTAACTGAGATAACAACTGAACATTGTATTTAGTTTGGGACAAAAATTTGTCAAGATGTGCCGGAAAAGATTCTAATGGGAGGATAGATTCGAATAACATATCTGAAGTTACTATATCAAAAATTATGTTGCATATGAAAACTTGAAACACACACGCTGAGATCTTCGAATTCATCTTTGTTGGATACGTGTTTAGAATAAAAATTGTTGCTGGCTATTCAATCAACATTGACCAAACCAACTGGATGTTTGAAAAATATTGATTTCCTTGCATTTTGTTGCCAACAAAAACGAGCCGTCTGTCAGCAATTTGAAGCTAGACTTCAATATATAACTTCACATATCCTAGAAAGTTTTCGGTACATTGGCTTACAAAAATTATACAGTGTAGCACAAATTATGCTTTAAGCTTGATATGCATCTTAATTTATACACGTTCCATCCGGGATTGTTATACATTATACTTAAATATCGGTTGTTACATATGTAACTGGACATTTTGCGGAAACACCAACAACTCCAAACTTACGGATTGAGAAGTAATTACAAGTTTTATGACAGCGCGCGAGACCAAATTATATCTTGACGATAATCTGATAGCATTCGGAATTTAAAGTGTATTTAAAATCGGCTTTGAATTGGAGCTGAACTCGAACTGTATCCAATATATTTTCCTAAATTTCCTGCAATAACACTAGAAATTGCGGAATTGCTAAAGATTCCGAACCAATAATTATATATCTCAAATGATCCTTCACTACTAGATATTTTTATTTATTCTTCTGAATTAATTCTTAAACATGTCGGTACGCAATTACTAAAAGCAATAAATACTGCAATGTAAAACTAGAACCTGGCTATAAGGCGATTCTGAAATTAGCATTTCTTAAGTACGTCGGTGTGTTGAATCTGTAAAATATTTGACCACTTCAGGAAACTCAATCCTTTGGGCGGGGTCCAATTTCCAGCATTCCAACATAACATCATACCTAAAGGAAAACAACAATTTCATTTTATATCTAATTGCAATACAAACATATGTAGATGGCTGAATCTTAGGTTAGACTTCTAACTAACGTTGCATTCATTGCAAGACGAGGTTTGCCCAGGCGTACTCCATTTTCCAGATCCTTCACAAAATTCTCCGTCCAGGTTCTCCCGGGATACGGAGTATCACCTTGAGACACCATTAAAATATTTATGACATTAATTTATGATATAAAGCTTCGGAAGGAAATATTACAGCTACTGCTTACCCAAGGAGAAAATTTCCCACAAGGTCACGCCATAACTCCACACATCAGACTTGACTGAAAACTGCAAAGTCTCCAAAGACTCTGGAGCGAGCCATTGCCAGGGCAATTGATCTTTCTGATTTTTCTCCATGTACACCTGATACTCTTGCAGCTTTTGCGACAACTCAAAACCTTTGATTTTGCAAGTATTTTGCTCATCCAGTAGCACGTTCCTTGCACACAAGCTTCCATGAGTTATATTCTCGGCAGCAATGTATTCCATTCCTGAAGCAATCTCAAGAGAAAATCTAATCAGTTCCAGTTTGCTCCAGGTATTAGGATCTGTATCTTTTCGTCTCTGGAGATGATTTAGCAGCGTGCCACCTTCATAAAAGTCCATCACAACCCACAGCACACCTTTCCCAACGTCTTTTGTGTAACAACCGACAAAGCTTACAATGTTTCTGTGGTTTTCGATGTAACAAAGTAACTTTACCTCACTAAGCATAGCTTTGAACATCTCTTTAGAGCAATCCTTTTTCGGAATCTTGACAACAACACCCTTCCGATCTTCTGACAAATTTGCGCGATATAATTTAGCAAATTTTCCGTTTCCAATTACATTGTTCTTGTTTAATTCCACACATTTCTTTGTCAATTCGTACTCCTTTTGAAACACCAATCCATCAAAAATGTTTCCTGTGTAATGATTGTTTTCCCGTCGATGTGTTACCGCAAGTTTTAATGTTTCCTGTCGTCCACTTCGGAATTCTTTGACTTCTTTAGCGGACAAATATTTCCTCCTAATGATTTTGGTTACCAAAGCCACAGCAAGGATAATTACTATAATCACAACTCCGGCTACTCCATATATCAATTCAGCTGGCAACATGAATATTTGTTTAGATTCGGACTGTAATGATTCCCGATTTACACTGGGCCGTAGGTTTGCTTTCTCTGAGCCATTATCAATTTGAGTTTTTGGTCTCCATGTATCTTGATTTATATATCCTGCTTGATTATCCTGAAACGTTGAGACGTCAGTCAGATTCGTGTAGTTAGCGATAGTCCAGAAAGCAGGATTTGTATCCCTTTGGTTTTCATTTGCAAACCCCGGAAGTAGAAAGTAGTGAATGCTGTAAGCTCTTGCGTAAGAATTTACATCGGAAAGGAACAAAAGTAGATTTTCCATTTTCTGTTCAAAGCCTTGTCCCGAATAGATGGGTTGAAGGCGAAAGTGAATCTCCTTCAAGTTTGGGTAAAAAGATCCAAGTAGCTTCTTCAGGTACAAGTGGGAATCTAGAAAGTCCTGCATTTTTCTTCCATCCGCATTAGCAAGAATAGGTTCCGTATTGCAGATGAGGTAGTCTGCGTTCTTAAAATCTTGGTCTAATTTTTTTTCGTTCATAACGATGTTGTAAGCGAGATTAGTGCAATTTTTGGAGACAAAACCTATCTCATATTTTCCATTGATTTTGTTTACAGCTTTATCTGAATGGATATAAACGCTGGAACCGGTGGATTTTAGGACAGATGAAATTGCGTTAAACTGGCCTGCAACATTCCAAGTCACGCTTTTAACAAACAAATATATTTTCTTTCCGTAAAGATTGTTCTCTTTCAAAAGCTTTTCAAATTTTGTATTTGCAATGCTTTCACTGATGAGTTTCAAATTATCCTCATTTGGAATTTCTATCTCTACTTTTGGAAATTTTTGAAGTATAAACAGCAATAAAATTTGCATTTCATCAGGCGTTAGTAAAACGTTCCCAGTTCGCAAATTAAAGTTTAAAGTCACGCCAAAATATTCGCGTTGAAAATTAAGAGCTTCAATATCCTCCTTGTTGCTTGCTTTATTGATACACGGATACATTCCTTGTGCCCACGATCCGAATATTTTAGATTGGTTATAACTTCTGCGCACAAACAATGGACCTGATTCCATCACTTCATTCATGCGGCTATTTGCTGTCACTGATAACTGTTGCCACAAGAACGGACTCAGGTAACTCCGAGGACCATAATCTGTTTCTAATATCAGCGTAAAGTCATGAACGTCTGCCCACGTGAGAATAGCCTCGTAGAACTGGCTAATTCTTTCGCCTGCGCTACTGCAATATACCCTTGTTTGCATGGGGACTGCGTCACTACTTGTAAACCCATTTCGTATAAGTAACATTGCGGTTTTGTTAGGATTCTCGTACAAAAGCATTCCACGCAAAATCACGAACGTATCCAATCTTTTCATAGTCTCTTCAACGAAATTATCCACGTTACTGTTTGTAAAATCAATCGTTACACTCCATATTAAAGCGTCTGTTGAATCGATTATTAATCCACAACTCAAGCCGAATTTATGTCTAATTGAAATGGCAATACAGGCGTTGTCACATGCAGTCGAAAATTTGCTTAGAGCATCGTTCCACGACTGACAAGCACAAACAATATCTCCAGAACTAGTCGCTGGAGGATCTCTTGCTGTTTTAAAGTTTTCTAATATCCCATCCCAATTGTAGAAGGAGCTGGTGCCATAACGATAGGAAAACATGACGGTTTGTACTCTCATTTGACATATTCTTTGCATTTGATGTACGTCTTGGTTGTCATCGTCAATCAGATAAAATACCTTAAGCAGTTCCATTGTAACATTATCACAAGTGGGGAAGTAATTCGCATTATTGGCTAGCTCTATCCACGTTTCTGCAATTATCAGAGATCACTTTAAAACTGTTACATTTTAATCCGTTGTAGAATTTCATCTGTAAAGAAGCCACTTACTTCCAGTAATCACAACAGAGCCAAATCCGGACATCGATATATCCTCGAACACGATTCTTGCTGACGCGGACAGTTTTACGCCGAAATCAAGGTGGGTTGCAGGACGAAGCAACGGCAGGTTTTTGGGATAAATAATTGTCTCTCTGTTGAATTTTGCCCATTTCAAATGCTTATCTTGCTTGGCAAACTCGTTGCCGTGAATATAATTTAGGATGACTGATACACCGCCCTTCATATCCGCTGTCCACTCGTGAACATATTCGGTCAATAGTTGTTCATACCGTTGAGCTATGCCGTCACTTAAACCTTGTATTTGATGCAAGGCAGAATTCAGAGCAGTTTGAGCATCGCGAACTGGAAATTTCTGCCCTTGTACAACCATGTAAGCCTCAGGATTTCCACGTTCTAGAACGGCGTTCAAACGTAGCCGCAAGTAAACAGTTTGGTTTGTATATATTGTAACGCGTTTCACGATATCTTCCAACCTCTCCTTGAAAATTCCGTATGACTCGACAAATGTTTTGTCATTTAGCCACATGGGAACATTTACAACAAGATATTCCGCTTGTTTTATGTTCTCTGTGTTAATTCTGCAGGACAGGCTTAGTCGTTCTACCACAAAACCAATCTTGATTTCATTTGTAGCTAATCCCTTGAGATTGGCCGCAAAACGTTTGATTTCATTGACAACATGTATCATCATGTGGCTACCATGCCGATTTTCTTGGCAAGGAAATGTTACACCATTAATCTTGAATGCTATTCCAGCGAACATGGACGAGTGATTAGCTACAAAGTATAGCATTCTAGAATAATGCTGCTCCACATATTTGTCAATGGTTTGAAATATTCTACTCCATTGGGAATCTCTAAGCATTTCAAACAAACATGAAAGATTAAGGTATACCATCCTACATTTGTTCCAGTTATTACGCAAGGGAATAATGAAAATAACTCACATAATGGTAACAATTTGTTTGGGTTTGAAATTTATAATGTCCTTTTCAACTTTGGCAAGTAGATCAACAACTTTTGCAAGATTTCCTTCGACGTTTTCGTCCAAGTCTGTTTATGAAATGAAATATTAAGCCGTATACTCAAATATTTACCATATACTCATTTGAATGTGTTATTATTTTAATTTTTAGCACTGACCAATCTCGTAATACGCTAGAGATTGTACTTGTCTTGGCACACTTTCTGCAGCAATAGACTGAAGTGCTTTCCAACCTAATGCTCTATTCTTTCCAGTTGGTTCCATGGCGTATCTGAAAATGTTGCCAACATCGAGTATAACTTGATCCCCGACAAGTTGAGTGGAACCTAGACTAACTGCAGCAAATAATGCTACAAACATGTGAATCCAGTGCACTACTAGAAGCTCCATCGTTCAACATTTATTCTCAAAGTTGTCGATGTTCTGAAAGAATTTCTAAATAAACTCTTTTTTTTTCAAAATTGTTTACTTCCTACTTGAACCCGAATTGTGTAGTGCTGTTTGTTGGTGTTAATTCCTTGAAAAGGCGTTGTAAAATTTCCAGTAACGTCATATAGTTTACAAGTAAACACAAACTACCAAATAAAAAGCATGCAGTACAATTGTATTGAAATATTTACCAAAACAGGACATTCTTTTGTCTGTTAAAAAATATGTACCTAATTAACTTGTTCCTAGTACATGACCATTATCAACAACCACATCAAAGTAGGATTAATTAGTAGAACCTACTATAACGGTTAAAATGCATCCGCAGTAGTAATGCCCTAATTACGATGGTGTAGCAACATGCTTTCTGCGCAATACGATTTATCATTTAAAGTAGTACTATTTACATTATGGGCCAAAAGTCATTTCTCAACCACATTACGCAGCGCTTTGTATTTTGATCAAGTTTTAATATACTCATTTAAAGCATTTAAAGCAAAGCAGCAAAATATAATATGTTGTTCATTTACATGTAATCCGCGTGGAAGTGAAAGCAAATGTTAAGCATTCCTATTTCTAAAATAATAACTATGCATGAAAATGTTTGGCATGTCAACTGGTGTGGCAAAAGTGTCAGCAGTTTTGGAACTCACTTGTTTATATTAGTCATTTTTTACACAAATTTAGTAGAAAGAGAAGTGCTGAGACCACTGGTTCAACAAAGTTTTGCAATCTCGTCTCTTGTCGTTGTGGCGAGTGATTACCGACGCCGGTGCACTAGGGCTGCGCAGAGATCTAGAGATCCTTTCCGGCTTTGCATCTTTGAAATATTTGCGAATTGAATGATTCAACTTTTTGCATCTGAAGCTACTTGCCTTCCTGCGTCACTCAAATTTCTAATTCTTGATGGATGGAAACATTCTGCTGAAAAAGGCGTAATTGGGGCATCACTGGACTTTCCAAATGTAGAGAGGATTTATGAGAGCAAATTGTGGACAGAGCTACCGAATCTCAAATGGATGGCTTTGTTACCGCCTCCTTTTGTGACTTATTGTACGTACCGTAGAGAGAATTGGGAGTGGCTGATGAGGTCAAAAGTGCAGCAACTGAAGAAAGCAGTAGATGAAAGTTCAAAGGGTAGCCAATATACGACACGAGATGCAACGTACTGCTGTGTTATCATTTAAAAATGCGTGGAATCATTTTTAAATGGAAATATACAGCAGAAAATCCTGTGAGTAATCCTCAAATCTAAAATATCCTGATATTTTAAACTATTAAAAGACGAGGAGCATAACAACTATTATGTGATATAATTTGTAAAAATAAACTTTAGTAGTAATCAGTAACCGCAGTTAGTCACATAATTGTGGATACAGGAAATATTTATAAACCGCATTTAATTTTTAGTCACTATACCAAGTAAGAGTTCTTAAAGTAGCGTACTGCGTAGCATTTTAAGAAGTGACAAGCGACAGCATCCGCCCGATTCGTTTGGTAGAATATATCATACAAATATCGTTGGATCATTCTTCAAATTAGACAACAACGATCTCAGTTAATGTTTGTAAATTAGGTTGATACGAATATTTCGAAATTAGCTTATAATATTCAGGTATTTTTGCAAGAGCGCATAATGGGTTCGCTAAATCTTGGAGTTTTTATTGTGGCAATAGCTGCCGGACAATTGATTTCATCTGTTGTAACGGTAATTATATAAAATACTGATGAAAACTATGTTTTCTTATAAAAAGTAGATAAAATGATGTACTGCTTATATTCCAGTTTGACTTAAACAATCTACTGTCCACAATCCAAGTCATATCTCAAACGACCAACGTCGTTAACAAGGGAGATAATGTAACCCAGGAGGACATTTCGAAAGTCATTTCTCAAGGATTGTCCATATTAAATAGCCTCTCAACACAAAACCAAGTTCCAACAGCAAGACCTCCGCCACAAAAACGTCGTTCCATCGAAACATCAACTCAGCCAACAACTAATTCAGGAACGGGAACCCATTTCTTATTCAATCTCATGAGGAGTATGGATGAAGGGAAAGTCATTCTAGAAGTGACCAGGACAAATGGAGGTTACACATTTAATGATAGTCTTCACATTTCCGAATCTGTTCTTCAGAATCTTCTCCCCCAACTTATTGGTGGGGGTGACACCAAACCAAGTGCAAATCATGGTACACAGAACACACCGCCATTATGTGCTAACCCATCATCAGAACTTCGCCACAAAGCAGATCCCGTGTCAGGTGCTTATCGAGACGATAAATCAGCAGAAGGAACACCTAATTCTGCGAAACAGAGTTTCATCGAAAATTCTCTACTTGCGACATTACTTCTTCTGGTTATTTACTTGTAATGCTTTTGACATATTTTATTTATTGTTATTAAAGATCACTTCATAAGAAACTGTTCCATAATCATGTACTTTATCGAGTATCGCGTAGGTCGTTTTTTTTCAATTTCAATTTTTACGCAAAGCTCATGAGTCATGACAAATGTCGGTGCAAACCGCATTTTGAGTAACACTTTCATTAAATCTTTTGGGATATCCTGCAACTTTGAAGCGACTCATGTGAAGCAGTGCAACAGGTACACATTTTTGGAATGTCATTTTTTATAGAGATACGTTATGAGAGAAGCTTAAAATGTTGCATTATTTGAGGTCTTGCATGCATTATAAAGATGCACGAAAATGAAAATGTGAATACATAAAACCTGTTCTATTATAAATGTAGAAATATGATCAAATACGTTTCGTTTCGTTTTCATTATTCCCAGAGATGAATAAACGCAGCAAGCTACCATGTAGCAAAGTGGCGGAGCTGGTAGCCAAAACAATCAACTGACTACTACCACTGATAATAAATCATCGAAAACAGAATGAAAATATTCCAATCCGTTTACAAATTACAACATAAAAACAAAAGATTACTGGCGTTAAACGGTAATCGTTACGATTAAAATTTCCTCCAATATCTTCACAGTAAACTAAGGGGAGTCGAATGATATGCCACTTGCCGTATGTGACATTTGAAAATTTCGAAATCGTAACGGTTTCAAACGGTTGCCGTTGGCCGTTATCGCTGTCAAGCTTGTCCCATAAAGCGATTGTGACAGAAGTTTAAAATTCCAAACCATTCAAGCAGGAGAGTATAAGGTGTAAAATTATTTGAAATCGCTGTAACCGTTAAACAGTAACCGTCAACCTCGAAATGACCTCATATCTATGTGTTATAGTCATAGACGATTCGAATGATATGTCAAATGCCGTATGTGACATTTGAAAATTTCGAAATTGTAACGGTTTCAAACGGTTGCCGTTGGCCGTTATTGCTGTAAAGCTTGCCCCATAAAGCGCGTGTAATCAGAAGTCGTTTGCCGAAAACAGAAGTGGAAAATTCCAAACAGCTTAAGTAGGAAAGCATAATGTGTAAAATTATTTGAAATCGCTGTAACCGTTAAACAGTAACCGTCAACCCCGACATGACCTCATATCTATGTGTTATGGTCATAGACGAGTCGAATGATATGCTACTTGCCATATGTTAGCCTTTTACAAATTTGACCTCGTAACGGTTTCTAACGGTTACCGTTGACCTACGTATTTCAAAATCACGCTGGACCCTTCTGAGGTGACCCCTATCGATTGCCGAAAACAGATTTTAAAAAAGTCAAACCGTTTTTGAGTTAGAGCGCGCACAGACAGACGGACGGACATATAGATCTTATAAAGTGGCTCCGCCACTTAATAAATAACAAACGCAATGCTTGTGCATTTCAAGGTCAGACGTGAGACGAAATTAGCACGCAAGTGTTTTTGCTATTCATTCTTGCATATAAGTTGAGGGAGTCAGCTGAACTACATTCAGTAGCTTTGTACTTTAAAAAACTATAATAATTATATGTATCTTCTTGTGAACTGCACTTTTAAAACTTGACAATGTTTTATCTCGTTGAGAACCAAAAGCTTGATGCAGAGATTGCGCTAAGCCAGGGCAAAGTTTTCTTCGCCAATGCTAAAATCACTTGTAAAAATCCTCCTATAAAAGGCAGTCAATCCGCCACCGACCGTGGAAGTCAAACCACCAAGTTTAATAGATTTAAACATGAATTCGATCGTCAATTTGGCGGACAACTAGAATGGTAAGAGATCTTAAAAAAATAAATATATGGGTTTTATGTATTCACAATGTTCCCTTCTATTTAATATCATCGTTCCCTTTTTCAAGGCCACTGAGCATCCAATTCATGTGGAGCGAGGTTAAAAATTCCAATGGGGAGCTTCACCAATGCGACATTGTCCTGCAAGGGGAAATACTACAGGCGGTTCATCAAGTGCTCCACTATGGAAACAATGACAAGTCGCTTCAAATTAGACTTGTGGCCAAGTTTCATGATAGTTATTCCAGACAGTCGTCAATAGACGTAGCTGGTACCACTAATTTTTAGTGTTCTGTGTATTTTAATCTGAACAAAATGAGTCATAAGTGGAAGCATTTTTTTTTGAAGAAACTTGACAAATTGTTGTTTTTTCAGAGTTTGTACCTGACTGCTCTGGTGGTCATGGTGAGAAACGTCACACATACTATATTCAGAGAAATGTGCTAATGGCAACGGTACCTCCTGTGGCACACGGTGAACAAAGCTATTCCAAAGACACGTGGAAAGTGAGCATTGAGATCACCGGAAATGACTTCAATTCTCCTGCCGATGAGACAAATCGACGGATTTTCAATGACAAGAAACATTGCGACTTTAAAATAATTTCGGGGGATGGCACTCCTATTGCATGTCACAAGGCATTTTTATGCGGTAATTATTTATAGCGTGATTATTATTTTATGAAAAAATAATCTTTTTTAACGACTCTTCTTCTGTTCTTGTAGCCGGGTCTCCGGTATTGAGCCGCATGCTGGACGGTAGCTTCAAAGAGACTCAAACTAATGAAATGAAAATGCCCGAAATGTCAACCGTTGGGGTCAACGCGTTACTGGAATTCATTTACTGCGATGACATCCACGAAGCCGTGGAATCTTCTGCCGTGTCCTTGGAACTTTTAAAAGCTGCGGATGTGTACGACATTCCCGTTTTATGGAGTGCTATAGCTACCATTCTGAAAGAGAAACCACACGCTTGGTATGACGTGGATGTGGCCATCAACTTGTTTGACTTTCTCAGAAACAAAAAGCCAGAGGATGGTCAGCAGCTCATGAAGAAAATGATTCAAGTTTTGACATTGTAAGTACTGGTATTACATTTTTTAGCATTATAATTATTATTTTTCATGGCACGTCTTGAGAAAATAATTTTGTTTAAAAGGAAACCTGACCAACTTTCAAAATCTTCCGTATTTGGCGAGGTGTTCAGAAATACGGTGTCAAAGGACATGTTTACTGTGGCGTTGGAAGCAAATATTCCATAAAAAATTCCATGCACGATGTTTTTGAAACCATAAAAAATAATGTATTATATTTTGATTCATTCTTTTTCAACGCTTGTCCTACGGAAGGCCTATGACTCATAGTTTTATGCCATGCAATTTTAATACAAATAGCTCTTACAGCTTAAAATCGTTTAAACAGGAGACGTTTAAAATAAAATACATATTTAATAAAGAATAATTACAAAGATTTTAAATCAAATGTAAGTAATTTTCATTCATGTGCTCTCCTCGTCAAATATCGACAAAACCAAGCTGGTCATTCCATTCACAGAGCCATGCTCGTCCATGTCCACAAATCCCAACTTGACTTTTCCCATTTCCACTTGTAGCTTGTTAGTAAACTCAATGGACATTATGGAGTCCATCCCCATGTCGGAAAACTGTGCATCCGGCTCAACATCCTTCAAATCCACACCCAATAAGTCGCAACTTATGTTCGTCACACAGTTCCGAACCAGCTCATCCTTCTTCTCCTGTGTAAAATCCTTTTCTTCCTTCCTTCCCATCAGCATTTCATATAGCGTGGGTCCACGCTCGTCGTTTTCTGTTTTGTCACCCTTCACCTGTGGCGACTCACCTTCCGTCTTGAGTAAGTCTTCAAACAGCGTGCACTCATATTTTGGATACGAGCTCAAAACGCCCGGTAATTTCAGATTTCCCACCACAGCCGCAGTCCTCTTTTCCCTCATCAACTTGTCGAGTGTTTGGATGCCCTGTTTAATTGAGAATGCTTCAGTCCAGTCCAATTTGAGATTTTGTGCCATCCCCGCATTCCACTGCCCCCAATTAACTGAGAGTCCCGGAAGACCCATCTGCCTCCTCATTTCCACCAACGCGTTCATGTAGCAATTTGCTGCAGAGTAATTGCTTTGTCCAGCGTTTCCAAACGTACCGGACATTGAGGAATACACGACGAAAAATTCCAGCGGGAGCTCTTTCGTTGCTTGATGAAGATTATACGCTCCGTCCACCTTTGGCGCAAGGACGGCTTCAAACGTGGACCAGTCTTGGTTCATAATCAGCTTGTCGGGAAGGACACCAGAGCAGTGATGAACACCTCTCACCGGAGCGACCTTGGCGTCCTCCCGCAAGTTCTCAAACAGCTTGAAGCACTGGTCGAGCCTGGAGATATCACACTGCCTAGTAATCACAATCGCACCAGGATCCTGTTCTATCAATTCACTAATGACCCGTTTAGCATGATCATTGGCTGGAGACCTCCCAACAAGAATCAAGCATTTGGCCCCATTCTCCACCATCCACCTCGCAACCGCCAGCCCAATCGCTCCCAGTCCCCCAGTGATCACGTACGAACTCCTCTCATTAAACAGGTTCTGCTTCACAGCCCCCGTCTCGGTATCCAGCTCGGGCATTTCCACAATCACCTTCCCGAGTTGTTTCGCCTTCTGGAGAAATGTCAGCGCATTCACGATATTCTCAGCAGCGTATCTGGTGCAGTGCAACTGTCGCACTGACCCATCCTCCAGCATGGCTTTTAGACAAGAGAATATATCGCCCAACACATTTCTGTCCAAAAGCAATACGTCGACTATGTGGTAGTGGACATCAGGTCGTTTCTCCTTGACCTGTTCCACACTCCAAATGTCAAGTTTGCTGATTTCCACAAAATAGCCTCCAGTTTTACAGCAGTCCATGGACGTCTCCTTAAAGCCGGGTCCGGTGAGGCAGTTTAGGATCATGTCAACGCCTTGGCCACCAGTAACAGCTTTGATTCTCTCGCCGAACTCGAGCGTCCTCGAATTGAAAACGTGCTGGACCCCAAGTGACCTCACAAAGTTTCTCTTTCTGACACTCCCTGCAGTTGCAAAAACCTCGACACCCAAATATTTCGCTATCTGAATGACCATCAAGCCAACTCCACCGGATGCAGCATGAATGAGAATGCTTTGTCCGGCCTTCATCTGCGCCACAGTGACCATGCAGTGCCATGCAGTGACAAATACAACCGGAAGTGTGCCAGCTTCGCTAAACGTGAGATTTTCGGGTATGCCCATTATCAGATCAGCATCTGCGACAAGATGACTGGTAATTGTGCCTTCGGTCCAGTTGCAACCGAATACTGGATCGCCGATCCTCCAACGAGATACGTTCCCTCCAACTGCGGAGACGACACCGGAAAAGTCTAGCCCGATAGTTGTCGCTTGCTCAAAGTCCTTGCTTGGCTTCATAATGCACATAACATCCTTAAAGTTGAGGGAGGCGCTCTTTACCCGAATCTCTACCTGGTTGTCCTCAAGTCCACGCAAGGACGGCAGTTCTTTTGGAACGTATTTCAAATCGTTTATAATTTTTGACGGCGGTAACTGGATCGTATAGCAAGCTGACGGGATACTCAGTATATTCGTTGCGCGTTCCTTGTCCATCTTCAATCGTCGCACCATTCGAGCTCCATTTCTGAATAAAACTTCAGTTTCCTTGTCCCCGCCCGACCACATCTCGTTTAAAATCCAATCAAGTTCCTCCTCCTCAACGCCATTTGTATCCAAATCAATGCATTTAGAATCAAGTTGTGGCATCTCGACTCCAAAAGTTCTCATGAATCCCCACAACAGCGAGGCGTCGCAGTTGTGGTTAGCCGCAGTCTCCTCCGAGTCACCTCCAGACTGTGACAAGGACAACACGCGGCTCGTTATAACGCGCAATTTTGGTAGTCTCCTCCAACGACATTGACCAATGAACTTGGCTATGTACAGTAATGGCTCAAGTACTTCCCTGGATTTCGGCTTGGAAAACTCGGAACTTTCTCCACAACTCCAAAATAATATTCCTTCCAATCGATCCCTTTTTTCTTCCAAGAAGTGTGCCACGCTGCTTTGGAGATCCGTAGTGAACAATGTAGCCAAGTTCAGATAACTGACTCGTCTTCCAAGCTTTTGGAGTTTTCTCTCCATGTCCAAATCACTCCGCTTGTTATCTTCAATGTGGAATATGACCCATTCTTTTTCATCGACGGCAGCATCCATTTCATTACCATTTCCGGTATATCTTGCAGTGATCACCGACATTTGCCCTTCACTCGCGTACATATTGCAAAGCTCCTCCTTATCAAATCCCACCGCCTCCAATATCCCCTTCCATCGTCCCGCATGGACGGTGCAGTGACCACTTCTTAAATCCAAATCTTCATACAGCCAATGCCCATCCAAAATGCCAAAGCAAATGTCCAGCTCCCTCACAGGCTTATCCGTTTCCCCAATGACCAGCATCCCTCCTTTCTTCACCACTTTTCTCACATTTCTCATGGTGTGCCTCAGTTGTCTGGTTGCGTGAAACACGTCCACTCCGACAACAATGTCAAAATAATTTGGGGAAAAGTCCTGTTCCAATGGATCCTTTTCAATGTCCAGCACCTTAAACTCCAACTGACCACTTGCGACGTAATTGCCGAATTTATTCTGAGCCCGGGAGAAAAAGGATGGCTCGATGTCTGTGAAGACATACCGGAAATTGATTCCCAGTTCAGCTAGGCTGTCAAGAACTTGTGTGGTGAAGCTTCCTGTACCTGATCCCACCTCCAAAATGCGTAAACATTTAGTTGAGTCTATTGGTGAACAAAGCTGTTTAGCAATCGCTAGAAATGCTGCTGCAGGTGCTTGAAACATTCCATAGTTGAATCGGGTGAGTTTGTAAAACAGCTCTGCGCACGTGCTCCCATTTTTCTCGCTTCCAAAAAGAATATGCTGAGCTGTGACGTGACCCTGGAGTATCGCCGCCAGTTGGGAGCCACACGCATGGATAATCTCAATTGCCGGATAGTCCCATAATTCCTGTGAAATTAGCCGGTCAATCGCTTGGCTAGCTTGACTTTGTGAAAGTGGAACATCCTTTTGCAAGAAAGTCTCTGCCTCCAAAATGGACTGCTCCACGAGAAATGTGAGATAGTGCTGGAGTGCAGGTCGCAATCTGGAAATGACGACAGAGGAGAAATCAGGAAGCATCGTACCGACCTCCGGTACCCATCCTAGCTCATACAGCGCCTTTAGCACGTAGAGATAGCACAAATTATTAACATTTTCCTCCAATCTCTGTTGATCCGGTGTCCAGTGATTTTTCTGTTCCATGAGCATTTTGACATTTTGGAAATCCCTGGAGTCGGTGATAGTTACAATCCTGGATGAATCCAGGGATTCTTGCATTTGCAGCCTTTTCGCATGTTCCCATTCCACCTGATAAATTGTTGGTGGGGGTTCCAGGGCACCGGAAGCAAACTCTTGGGGCGGCACGCCAGCTGCATGGAGCACGGAGTGAATCGTCGTTGAGGCCAATTCCAGCTGCATCATTACACACAGAATGGAACCGTGCTCATTTAAAAGATAAGTGTTGTGTGTAATTCCGCTAGCTTCAGCTTTGCAGTAAACGTAAAATTGTCGGGGAATGTCATCGTGATACTCAGACGGGATCCAAATCATTTTTCTAATTGCGACCGGAACGTGTAGCTTGTTAAAGTAGGGTTTCGAGTGTAAAGTGAAGCCCTGGATCATCGCATCCAGAAGGATGGGAGGTGCCACGTAGTTTCCCTCCGCCATTTCATCTCCAAAGTCAATCTCCATCAATGTTTCATTTTCCTGTGTTCGGAACACCCGTTTTATGGATTTGAAGGCCGGTCCGAAATTGAGGCCGGCATCGGCGATCTCAGAGTAAAACTTGTTGGCGATTTGTTCTGGGCCCTCGTGATTGTTGATAATACCAGAAATTTGTATGCTCTTGAATGACTCTGAATCTGAATCTTGCAAGGAAACCGTTCCAGATGCAAATTTTATAAATTGCTCACATTGCGAGTCAATATTCTTAAAGTTTTCCGATGTAGCATGAATGAGCACTCGTTTTTTTGCAGTGTCGAAAATGCATTGAAGTCCCCTTGCGTCGCCGCGCTTCAAGTATAATGGCTTGTGAATTGCAAAGTCCTCAATCACAAGATGATAAGTTGCGAGCGAAACCCGGTCTTCACGGCGACACGCCGACAACATCATTTCTAAATGACCGGCAGCAGGAAAAATAACATGCGCCCCGATAATGTGGTCGTAGATGTAGGAGAGCTTATCCTCGCGCATCCAGTTTTGGTAAATTCGTGTATTTTCTACGGCGGTTCGGAAGATTCCTCCAAGCAGAGGATGAACTTGCTCCAACTCCACAAGATTCCCGCCTTCGGAAATAGAAATTAGACGGGATTTCTTTTCGAACCAAAACGACTTCCTTTGGAAGGGATAGTGAGGCAAGTCTAGCCTTGACCTGTGATCCTCGTCAAACCTGTAAAATCCTTTCCAACAGATGTCGCCACCTCTCATGTAAATGTCACCAAGAGTGGCCAACAAACCAGAAAACGCCTCTTCGCCAGACGCCATGACGACCCCTTTGCCTTTCCTCGTCTGGAAACTTGGCAGTACCGCAAGATTCGCATGGCCTTCCGTTGAAATCTCAGTGCTCACATTTTCTTGAATCAAGGCGGCCAAACTTGCTCCTAGCCCTATTTCAATGACTGCGTCCGGAGCCACCATATTTTCCCCTGGTTTCAGCAAAACGTCACACGCGTTTTTAAACTGGACCGTATTTCGGAATACTCTGAACAAAAACTCGGGTGTCACGTCTTCCCCCCGGGCCAGATTTCCAGTGACGCTGGAAATGTAGGGAATTTCTGGTTGGTTCGTATCCAGCCCCTCCAACAATTTCTCTCCAGTCTCCTTCATCACATCCAGCACTCTGGAATGAACAGCAAAGTCAACGCTGAGCAATTTACTACGCACGTTTTCGCAAAAGTGTTGGAAGCGTTCCAGGATTTTGGTGGGTGCCGCCACAACAGTTTGCGTGGGTGTATTGATCCCAGCAATATCAATCCACACATTATTCTGCTCATTGTCCTGCTCTGTATTCAGAAATTGACTAATTAAATTTTGTGCTGTAGCTTCGTCACAGTTCATGGCCAGCATTGCTCCAGGTGGAACTTTATCATTTGAAATGAATAGCTGGATGTAAGACATCATTTTGAAGGCGCTCTCCAGGCTTAAAACTCCAGATACGAGACAAGCGCTCAGTTCGCCCACGCAGTGGCCAAGAACCATACCAGGATTCACTCCCCAGCGCTTCCAAAGCATGACGAGCGAGTATTGTATTGCGAGATAGGAGGCGTAAAAGGAAACCGGTTTGACAACTCCATCTCGCTCGCTTTTGGCAAATAGGGCATCCACTAGTGGTATCTTCTCAGGATGTAATTTTTGCCAAATTGCGCTGCAGTGGTCAAAGTGCAGTCTGAACTCGGTTGAGAGTTTGTAGAGCTGTTGAGCAGTTCCGAACTCCATGTCTCCAGTTATTCCAGGGAACGCAAAGCAAATATTTGAGAGTTTATCTGATTTTGAAGACTTGCTCTTCAATCCTGTATCGTGGGAAAAGTTGTCGTGACTGATAAATTTTTTGAGAAGTCGGGCTGCTTGACTTGGGCCGCTTGCCAGCAAAGCTTTACGGTGATGATGGTGATGCGTCCTTGTTGTATTTACCGAGTAAACGAAATCATGGAAGTGATTTAGTTCATCTTCCGGAATGCCTTCTAAATGATTGGCGTACTTTTCGCAAAGCTGAAGAAGGGCAGGTGGGCTTTTTGCAGAAATTGTCATAAGTTGTATTTTATGAGACTGTTTGGATAGGGACACGGGCTGCTTTGTAGGTGGTGGTTCTTGAAGAATGAGATGGACATCAGTCCCAGTTATCCCAAAACTGGAGACTCCAGCAATTCTTGTTCTGGAACTGGACCTAGGCCATGGCCTTGCCTTGACAGGGATTTCCCCCGGAATCGGATCAAAGTTGACCTGCGGGTTGACACTGGTCAAATTGACATGTGCTGGAATGAGCTCATGTTCCATAGCCAACACAGCCTTAATCAATCCCGCCATTCCCGCACACGACTCCGTATGACCAATATTCGTCTTGCCGGAACCGATAATCAGGTTTCCGTCTCTTTGGATTGTACTAGAGTAGGCCTTCACAATGGCCGCGGCCTCGATGGGATCGCCAACTGCAGTTCCGGTGGCGTGAGCCTCCACGTAGTCCACCTGAGCCGGATCCACCCGTGCTGCTCTTAAAGCCCCACTCATGGCGTTATATTCGCTTTCCAGCGTTGGCGTCCCAAAGCTTTTGCTGAGTCCCTCCTGAGACGTGGCAGTGCCCCGGATTATCCCATGAATCCGGTCGCCATCCCGAACGGCGTCGGAATATCGTTTAAGAACAAGCACAGCAATTCCCTCCGCCCTCCCGTACCCATCGGCCGTGGCGTCAAATGCCTTGCACCTGCCGTCCTCCGCCCACAATATCTTCTTTTTCATGTTGAACTGGAGGAGTATGTTGGCTCCCGCCGCGAGCGCCACAGGACATTCCCGTCTTTGGAGACTCTTGCACGCGAGATCAACGGCGACCATGGAGGATGAGCATCCCGACTCTGTGGAAATGTTGGGGCCGGTGAAGCCGTAGAAAAAGGATATCTTGGCGGCAGTGCAGCCAAAAGCATTCCCAAGATACTTGCGGAGGAATTCTTCGCTCGGGTCAGAGCAGTGTTGTTGGATTTGTACCAGAACAATTTGTTAACAGAGTTCCTGTTGTTTTGTTCCATGAGAAATTGTTTTGTTCTGTTTTTGTTCCAAGGCGGAACAGAACAGAACTAACAATATGTTTTTCCGAAGAACTGCTGGAACAATTTTGTTCCAAATTGTTCCGAATAAGACAAAATGTAGCTAAATTTTGATATTTTATGATTTAAAATGTAAGTTTTCTTGGTAAATATGCCTAAATGTTCTCTATTTTAGGCATTTCTAAACTTAACTAACGTAATATTGTGTCGTAATTTGCATAAAAACGCATTAATTTCCGTGGAACAAATTAGTTCCTTTTGTTCTACAGGAACAGAACAAACAATATCATTTTCGTGATGGAACAAATGGAACTAGGAACAATATTGTTCTGCCTTGGAACAGAACAGAACTAACAAAACGATATTTTCAAAATATTTTGGAACAAGAACAGAACAAAAGAACAATTCCAACAACACTGGGTCAGAGTATTGGGCATTCATGACGGTCACATATTCCTGGAGCCAGGCTCCACAGAATACACCAGTGGATGAGCCCTTGAGTGTTTCCGGCACTATTGCGGCATCCTCAAATGCCTCCCAGCTCACCTCCAGAAGCAGACGGGCCTGTGGATCCACAAAAGCCGCTTCATTCGGGCTAATTCCAAAGAAGGACGCGTCAAACTGGTCAATGGGGCATTCCAGATAGTTTGCCTTTACATTTTTGTCAATGTCCACGAGAGACACTCTGCTTTCCGGAGGACTGCTGCTGGTTGTTCTTCCAGAGCTTAGAATGTCCCAGTATTCCTCAATCGAGTTGGCTTCGGGAAAACGACAGGACATGCCAACAATTGCAATCCAATTTGTTGATTCAATCGATTGCGACGCCAGAGACAATGAGGATATACGGGATAATTGAGACAGCACCATATCCCAGAATTTTCTGTCCACCCAAGCAAAGTCAGGCTGCTTAGTATGATCAGAAAGAAAAGTGTCATTTATGTCGCAAATTGTTGGAATTTTGGGGCCATTTTTACTATCCACTCCGCAGTAGTGTTGTTTGCTCAATGTAATATTCATGATGACCAATGCCCAGTTTCCGGCATCGTTCAACATTACTTTGTATTTCCCACTTTCCATATTACAGTCAAACAAGTTGTCGGACTGTCGCAAAATCTGAAATTTTTATGTCATCCCAACCATAATATGAATAAGTACTTTAATTGAATGACTTTGAAATGAGTACGAAATAACTGACCACAACTCCAGGTCGCAGCGCAACAACTCTTTCAAAGGAACGAAGATCGGAGATGGATCGCAACAAAAGATTTTCAGGTGCATCGGTTCCGTTTCCCCCAGAGACATCCTTTGCAATAACCATATCGAAAATATCGTCCAGCCTTGAACTGAGGTTTTGAGACAAAACTAATAAATTGTTGAATAATTTCAATTAATTCTTGTTGCTAAATGGGCGAATCATTTGGATTTACTTACACAAACAGTTTAGAAACTTGATTACTCAAAACTGCCAGAATCATTCCAGTTGTCTGAGTTCTCCTCAGAGTCATAGCGGTCACGATGGCACCCGTCACAACTTCGTCTTTGGCTACCACAACTGCCCACGCACACTTTATTCCTGAAGATTACCGGAAATATGTGAGTATACTGGGGTAATATAAGTCAATAAAATATAATTTTTAAAAATTTCCCAAATATGTAGTCAATGTTTTAGCCTTACCCGACGACATGGCTTCCGACCTTGACTTTCCTTCAGTTTACACTGTTTTAAACACAAATTGTAAAATGTTTGTTAGAAAATTGCTGGTGGAAATTACAACGCAAAACTTTAACTGAAAAAGCTTTGAATTTGGAGTTGGGTTTTTATGCTCACAAGATTTGAAATCACCCTTAATTTTTCACATCAGTATTTTTACGTTTACATGAATATTGATTAGTGCAAAACCACTTTAGCGAATTCTAGTGAATAAATAAGAGGAATATTTTGGTGATCTCAAGCTGATAAGTCATAGAAATTTTATGGACTTGTCGATAAGAATCCATAAAAAACTAGTCAAATAGGTGAACATACACGTGTAATTTGTTAAACGATACATATATGTGCGTCATACTAACTATGTACATGATTTGCAATTAGCACGTTTTATTGCTAGACGCCTGGAACATTTTATTCATCCAGTCAGTTGTCAATTTGTCAATCTTTTCCCACAGAATGCAGTCAATTAAAAATTGTTTTCTCTGTTTCCAACAAATGCTGTGTAATCAGTAATCTAATATTTTTTTAATCATGAAAAATACATATGTATTTAAAATGATATATCATTATGGCCTTTCTCATGTAAAACATCAGGCGATCCATTAAAATTAATTATGAATCATCTTTTATGGGTGGTTAGCTGAGGACTTTTACAAAATTCTACATAGCATGTAGGCAAATTATGGCGTGATGTGCTATTACAATGACGTTGAAACAAGTGATTCGTTCTGGAAACGTAGATTAGCTTAAATATTTCCAATTTCCCATACGAAGAGCCAAAAATAATTAGTGAGTGTTATCTATAAATTCCAGCAAAAATAATTATAGACACCTTCATCATCTTTCTTTGATAACAATTTACTGAAACCAGTGTGCCTCGGAGCTTCCTACGTCTACTCTGGTTATTTGTATCAGTTGCAACTTAAAGATGTTTGTATCTCGTTAAAATACGCAAGCCAATTAATAATAAACAAGTGATTCGTTCTGGAAAAGTAGATTAGATTAAGCATTTCCAATTTCCCATACGAAGAGCCAAAAATAATTAGTAAGTGTTATCCAGGAATTCCAGCTAAAACTAGTCGTGTTAAACCACGAGGGAAAATACGTAGCTGAAGGATTACTAAAAACATTGTGAGTTATAGTAAAACATAGCTAGCAGTAACGTAAGTAGTAAACTGCATCGTCAACGTCAATCGTACTACTTACACTTGCTACTTACTCTGACGAATCACCTTTTGATTCTCTATCAGAATCAATCATGAAAAATTTTGCCATTTAAAATGCATGTGACCCCTTTTTGACGTCTACAGGGCAAAGTAATTCGATTTACCTGTAGTCCCTCAAGAGAAATGATCACCTTTCGATTCTCTATCAGAATCAATCATAAAAAATTTTGCCATTTAAAATGCATGTGACCCCGTCTTGACCCGATTTGACCCCTAGTCATTGAAGAGAAAATGATCACCATTCGATTCTCTATCAGAATCAAGCATGAAATTTTTTTGCCATTTAAATAGCATATGACCTTCCTGTGACCCTCACCCCCCTGTGGACCGATTGACCTCAAAGTCAATACCGTTCATACCTGTCCCCTAAGGAACCTCCATGCCAAGTTTCATGAAGATCGGTCAACGGGTGTCAAGGTTAGAGCGCGAACGGACAGACGGACAGACAGACAGACGGACAGACGGACAGACGGACAGACGGACAGACGGACAGACGGACAGACGGACAGACGGACAGACGGACAGACGGACAGACAGACGGACAGACGGACAGACAGACGGACAGACGGACAGACAGACAGACAGACGGACAGACGGACGGACAGACGGACAGACAAACAAACTAAAAGCATAACTACGCTTCAACTTCGTTTCAGCTACGTAATAATTGTAGACACATCCATCATCTTTCTTTGATAACAATTTACAAACTGAAGCCAGTGTATCTCGAAGCTTCCTACGTCTACTCTGGTTATTTGTATCAGTTGCAACTTAAAGATGTTTGTATCTCGTTAAAATATACAAGCCAATTAATATCTATGACACATGTTGCATTTTTATTGGTTGACCAGACAATGATAACGCCATATACTACTACGTAAAAAACGATTTAAAACCAGATTTTTCTAGTGTTAAGAAAGCTTGTTAGTTGTTAGCTCATCTGCACCGTGCACATGACGACATATTTATATTCTTCGTATTGAAGATATATCTTTAGCGGTTATGCCATTTGTTGCTCACAATGTGATCATAGGCTGGCTGGTATACAGACACGTTGTCATTATTATGGTATGTTATACTTTTCTTATCATAAAAACTCATTTCTTACAATTTTGATGGCAGACTGGGGGCATTGTGATACCTGCATTTCCGCTTGGCTCCTGATTAGCGACATGCAAATAAAGAAAGCCAATCAGTTAATTAAGATTTTGTTGTTGTGAACCTCTTCTTCATTTTTCGGGTGAGTTTAGATTTTGAGATGTAGTAGGTATGATGCATAGGTGCTCTGCGAGCACATTTATTATGCTGCAGTTGGCACTGGATCAGGTTTTAATGCATATACGTAAAAGTACGCAGGTATGTATAACCTGTTATGATTATGTAGAAACTTGAGTGAATACGTTTTGCTTCGTTTTTTAATCATTCCCATTGCCGATAGTATATAAAGTTAACAAAAAGCTGTGCTTGTGCATTTCAAGGTCAACCATGAGATGCGATGCTCACGCAAATAATGCAATGCTTGTCAATTTGGTACAAGGTTTTGCTGTTGTATTCTTTTATACCATGAGAGAGTCAGCTGAACACCAGCAGCTTGTACTTTTTTAACTACTGTTAAATAATTTACATTTTAAATTGACAATGTTTTATCTCGTGGAGAACCAAGAGATTGATCTAACAAGTGCGCTGAGTAACACCAAAGTATTCTCTGCGAGTGCGAAAATCACTTGCAATAATCTCCCTGTGAAAGGGAGCAGTGTCGAAAATGATAGAGTAGCTAAATTTAATAAGTTTAAACATGCATTTGATCGTCAGTTTGGTGATCAATTAAAATGGTAAGACCTGTATTGTATTGTATAACTCTGTTGTGTTATATCAGAGGTAATGGGTTTATATAGGATTACATAGTGCGATGCTCTCCTAGTTTCCTATGCCGTTTGAAATCATTTTTTTATTATTTATTGATTAGGCCACTGACCATCCAATTCTTGCGTAGCGAGGTCAAGGATTCCGCCGGCGAGCTTCACAAATGGGATATTGTCCTGCAAGGAGACATACTGAAGGCGGTTCATCATGTTCTCCACTATGGAAATGATGACGAGCCGTTACAAATTAGGCTTGTGGCCAAGTGCGTGCGCAATGATAGTTATTACGGACAAACGTCTGATGTGGCGTCAGTAGACGTAGCTGGTATGAGTTGCAATAATTGCAATGTAACTAATGATAAGTATGATTAATTCCAAATAGTGTTTCCGCTTTTCAGATTTTCTACCAGACTGCTTCGTTGGCCTTGATGACAATCGTCACACATATTATCAACATGGAAATGTGCTAATCCCAACATTACCACCTGTGACACACGGTCGATCAAGCTATTCTAAAGACACATGGAAAGTGAGCATTGAAATCACCGGAAATGATTTCGTCTGTCTTGCCGATATTCTTCCCAGATTTGGGGAAACAAACCGAAAGATTTTTACGGACAGAAAACATTGTGACTTTAACATAATTTCGGGCGGTCGAACTCCTATTAGCTGTCACAAGGCATTTCTATGTGGTAATGTGTATAGGTGTTACGTTACGGTTAGGTACTTATTATATTTCAAAAATTAACGATTTCATTTATTGTTCAGCCCGATCTCCGGTATTGAGCCGCATGCTGGACAGTAATTTCAAAGAGACAAAAAAGAACGAAATGAAAATGCCGGAAATGACTACAGTTGGGGTTACCGCATTGCTGGAATTCATTTACTGCGATGACCTCCACGAAGCTATGAAATCCTCTGCAGTTTCTTTGGAACTTTTAAAGGCTGCTGATGAGTATGACATTCCCGTTTTATGGAATGCTATAGCTACCATTCTGAAAGAGGAACCGCACGCTTGGTATGACGTGGATGTGGCCATCAACTTGTTTGACTTTCTCAGAAACAAAAAGCCAGAGGATGGTCCGCAGCTCATGAAGAAAATGATTCAAGTTTTGGCATTGTAAGTACTGGCATTCCATTTTAGAACATTTAAATTATGGGTTTCCATCATTAGTCCTAATTTTTCTGTTTTTTAAAGGAAACCTGACCAACTTTCAAAATCTTCCGTGTTTGGTGAGGTGTTCAGAAATCCCGTGTCTAAGGACATGTTTCAGGTGGCCTTGGAAGCAAACATGCCTTAAAATATAAAAAAGTTGCTATTTTGAAATTATAAAAATGGCTCATTGCATTTCCATTCATTCTTCTCGAACACTTGTCACACAGTCGTGAAAGCTATGTTACAACTTATGACTCACATTTACTTGGAATACTGCTGTAAAAATTATGCACTTGCCAATACATTTGTACTTTATATTAAAATATGCTCAACGGTTTATCCATTCTGAAATTATTGAATTTTTAAAAGCATGATCATCATTTTATTTGTCACTTACATTTAAATTATGATGCTAGTCGGTGATGTCATGCGAGTGAATGTCG
Organism: Sinella curviseta; assembly: GCA_004115045.4. Lineage (NCBI taxonomy): Eukaryota > Metazoa > Arthropoda > Collembola > Entomobryomorpha > Entomobryidae > Sinella > Sinella curviseta. The sequence continues at coordinate 949,138 of CM023203.3, forward strand.
CATATGAATACTTACCTAGTACAGATTTAATAATATGTTGCTTAGCATTGAACACATTTATTTTTTACATTCTCTGCACGACCCTCCGGCATTTTGTATCGTGTTGCGTGATAAGAAATAAAAGAGACAAACTTTCATATAAAAGTACATTTGTGCACAAACTTATTGTCATTGACATATTGACAAATAACCTATTGGCTGAAAATGTGGTCCCAAAATATTCGACATTGTCATTCCGCTGAGAGCATGCACGAATATGAAAACTGTATTTGGTTCTGGTTAGGAAGTCCATTGCAAAAATAAAACCAGCTTTTTTCTATATTTTTCGTTCATTCTTTCCTTTGTGAAGCGACATACATTTTCCAGCTAAACTGAATTTGAAGCTGAATGAAGCGTATGAAATGAATGATTGCTGAACTCTGAAACGCATAAATTTAATATGTGACGTGATTGAAAGAAGATATCAAAACTTGCTACATATTTTATTACTTTTTTTGCTTCACTTTACTTTGTAGCTGAGTTTACTAATAGGCACAATCATAACATTTTTTGCAATATTTCCTTTCCTTGTTTTTAAAATAGATTTATTTTGAAATGCTTAAATTTCATTCCACAATTTCTACACTTTTGTTCCTACTGCATTTTCAATATGGAAGCATATCCTTTGCTCAACAAATCAATTTGTCTTCGGATCATTCCCATCAAGGTAACCAAAACTTGTCATTTTTAATTACTCACCTTCCATTATCTTTTATGTTAATTTTAAAATGGTATATAATTTATTAGGGAATAGCAGTACACTGAACATTTCAAGCTGTTCTAACGTTGCCCCTGGATGGGAAAATGAGGTGACCTCCGTCGACACCAAAAACATGTGCGCTCGATTTTACTCGGGCAAGAACTGCACCGGAGATTCCATTGAAATGATGGCTCGTTCCCCATCTCATGGAAATTTGGTTGACTGGAATTTCAACGACAAAATGGCGTCCGCTGGGCCATGTCGTAAGGAATGCGATGGGAATGTGACTGGACCGATACCTCCAAAAGAGGGCGTCAATGTCAGCGTTTTCGACCGACCTAACTATCAAGGTAAAATGCTCTAAGAAATTATCAATGCAATTTTAATTACGAATTATTGGTAATGAACTTTTGAAAATACTTTTATTTGCAGGTGCCACTCAATTAATAAATGTCAAAGGCTGCACAGTAATCCCCAGAAAAATAAACTACCGCGTCCTATCGGTCAACACGACCGGGACCGAGCATTGTTTCCAGCTTTACAACAATGTCGAGTGCAAGTTTGACCTACAGAAGGGATACGATAGCATTGAGCTTCGCCATGGAACACCATTCCATGCCGACATAAGCCGTTGGCATATAAGCCCCGTCAAGGCCATCAGTCATTGCAGCTATAAATGCAACAAGAATCATTCCGAACCAACTTCCACGGTGAACGCAACAGAGCCCGAAAACGCGACGCAAGTGATTCTGTACGATGAACCGAAATACGCCGGAAATATGCTCAGGATTGACCTAGGAATCGGGAATAAAAGCGAGTGCGTCAACTTGGACCAGTTCAATGGCTGGGAGGGAGCCGTAAACTCTATTAAATTGCACAACAAAAATGATTCATGTGTCATTTTATACGCTGAGCTAAACTGCTCCGTTTCGGATCATTTTGGGTTAATGTTGAACGCGTCACTGGACGATCTGGCTACGAAAAAGTTTGACAGTGTGACTCGATCCATTCAGAAATGTCCGGAGGGAAGTGATGGGAAGGTGGTGGTTACAAAATCGGGGGCTCAGACTTCTAAGGCGAGTGGAATGGGATGGTTTTCAATTGTTGCCCTGGTTGCGGGACTGATTGTTGGGGTATTTTTGCTGCTGCTTGTTGTGGGCAAGTGGTGGTATCCGGATATGCGGGTCGGGAGAATGCTGAACATTTTTAGGAGGAATGATTTTAATGGTAGTGATTGGAGCGCATTGAGATTGTAATTACGATTAAATAATTCATTGTTGTGAAGGTTACTGTTGAAATTTGATTAAAAATGTCATAGACGAAACGCATTCATTATATTTTTCCAGAAATTAAATGCATCATTTGTTTTAATGGATTATGAGTGCGCACTGGATAATATTTTATAAATTAGATCATACATTTAACGAACATGGTGGGTAAAATGTCATTCTGTTGCAGCCAGAAACCTTGGTAATAATAAATATTTCTCTGAAAACGACGGACGCTGACCACAACCACAGTCAGTAGAAGGAAAACCAGATTTATTTGAATGACTGCTTGGTCTACTGACGTTAATAAAGACATTCATCATTACAAAATTAATACACTAATTTAATTAATATTACTATGGTCTGCATATTCAGTCAAGTTTGTTAACTTGACATTATTTCCATGTGAGTAAACTTAAGGCATTAATTATGTCGTTATTTTCAAGTGTCAAGAGTTTCAAAACGCCATTTGCAGTACTGCTTATTATACTTACTGAAAGTTGCATTATTTCCTCTCTCCCGTATCCGCAATATCATGTCACCCAGCCAGCAGTTAATTTTAACAGGGACCACTTCATGGTCCATTTTGACCCGAGACCTTATAATGGACAACAAGGTGAAGTAAATGAGACGGAGCTGATTTCTATGCTGAAGTTGGTGTCCACCAGATTTAGTCGACTTTTGATTGATCCGTTACAAGGTAACTTGAATACATTACATCATTTAATAATTTTTTTTTACTAAAATGTATTTTTAATCAAAATTGCTAATGCTTTAGGTGAAAATAGTAATATATCAGGTGTAGTCAATGCAGTAGCAAAATTCAATAAATTTAACCGCACCAAGCCCAGCGATACTCCAACACAGCTATGGATTCAGATTCCATACGTATCCGACCACGGAAATCACGAAAATTCATCATTAATATATTTGGAAAGTATACAAAATATCACTGACGCTGCCAACAACCTATTTCCCGGCTCCGTTGAAGGTCTTATCTTGCCTTCCGACTACTTCCTTCATCCAAACAACAACAGCATTTCCCATGGCAACGTTAAGAACATCTCCAAAATATTTCGAAACGGTACCCGCTTCCGGTACAAAATTGCCCTCATATTTCCCGATCGCCGTACATTTTCAAACAAAACTGAATATGAAGCCATGGCTGAAGTTATGGCGAATATTTCTGTCTGTTGCGTGGCGACATTTGCCAATCCCACTTCCCAGGATGTCATGAACGGTGTCAACGCTACCATTCTGAAATATCAAAAGATTTTGGAACAGACGAGGAACGAAATTGCTGGGCTAAACAGCACGAGAAATATCACCCCTATTTTCCGAACAGGCTATCCGGATACGAGTAATAATAGCAAGACGAGGAATCTGTATGGAGACCTGGTCCAGTACTGGAAAAGCATGAATGAGTGGGCAATTCGGTCAAACTCAACGATTGCCCTAACGGAAGCTTTTGACGTGCCTGCCAGAAGATCACTCGCTTCGCAGAGTCTGGGTTGGTGGAAGTTATCCCTGAAAGATGATGAGGAAGACGAAGGCGACCAGGGAGAAAGTTTTGTGGAGAAAATTGCAATTCCGCTGGAAAGTCAGCTGGCGCAGCGGATAATGGAACAAGAAAGCACAGTTGAGATTAACATGACCAATTACTTTCTCCGGGAGGAAAATTTTAATTTCCGGGACAATTCCCATGTTGCCGTCCATTTCAATCCGTACACAATGGCGGAAGGGGAAGGGAAATTTTCCAGATTACTGGAAAAGGTTTCGGAAAAGTTTGGAGGTTTATCGGTTCGAAGTGATGATTTTGCTGAGAAGGAATTTTCAAGATTTCCGGAAATGCTGGCAAGATGGAATATGAAAAGGGCTGAAGTAGGACAGAGCACCATGGAGACCACGTTAACATTTCCGGCGCCGACACTAGAGGAACGGGAAAAAGTATTTAGCCAAGTGAAGAATGTGACGGTCTCTGCAAATAATCTGCATCCAGACACAGTTTCCACACTGCTCATATCCTTTTCCAAAAACTTTGACCAGCGAAATATGCCAACATATTTCGGAATCCTGGCGTTGGCCGTAGAGCGTTTACAGGGCGAAGTGGTCAGTAGTAACCTGACTTATCAGTTTGGAGTGGAGCTTCCCCTCCACACCTGCAAAGGAAAAAAGTTTAACGCAGTCATCCAACAAATGTTGTCTCTTCCCAAAATTGATTTTGTAACTTTGAAATACGTGAGCAGTGATGCGGATCTGAGCATTGGAGTGGTCAAGGCGATGGACAAGATGACCCGGACTTTTGACACTTGCCGAAAACGGATTAAGAATTTGCATACAAATAGAACGGGAAGAGCGCAAGCGGTTTTGAGCGTTGCCTGGCAAGACGCCAACGAAAACGGAACCAAGGATTATGAAAGCTTTGTAAGATTTTGGGGGGAAATGGGTGCGTGGGCGAGAAAGGAAAATGTGAGCTTGGTGATGACGGAAGCGTTTGATAATCCGGGGGATGGGGAAGATGGGGAGCATTTTGGATGGTGGGAGGTGGTAAAGAAGAAGAAGGTGGGTGGAGGTGGTGGTGATGAATTGGATTACGATTTCGTAGAAAAGCGAAGGCTGTTGTTAGGCGAGTTGCCTCCTGTAGAACCCACCACAGAAGGCCAAGAGACTGTCACGAGCACGTCAGAGATAACCGCAGTTTCCGAAGAAGGCGAGGTGATAACTGAGCAGTCGATTCTGGATGGAACTGGAAATGGTGACGGCGGAATGGATGAGCAAGACTTGTGGTTTTGGATATACTACTGCGGCGTTCCTTCGTCATGCTTTATAGTAATTGGAAGTATTATCGCGATTTTGGTGGTTTGGAAGGTGAGAAGGAGCAGGAGGGAGCTGACGGGTGATGAGGTCAAGGAATTTTTCGAGGGGAGCAGGCGATTCGGGGATAATCTTGGGGAGGAGCTGTACATTAACTCAAAATACAATGCGGAGCAACATGAGATTCCGTTACAAAATATTAATTTTGGTAAGTTGCTGTAAATTTAATAAATGATTTTGCTTAGTATAAAAAATAAATATGCTTTGGATTATTTTTAAAGATTCTGTTATCGGGTCTGGAAAGTTTGCCATTTCCTACAAGGCCACGTTAGCGGACAACGTCGTCACCGTAAAAGTTCCAAAGAAGGGCTGTCCCAAGCTGTACTTCAAGTCGATGCTGACGGACGTGAAAATTATGGGGAATGTGGGGGATCACGTGAACGTGCTCAGGTTTTACGGCGCCCACACAAAGGACGTCAAAAAAGGTCCCAAAAATTACAAATGAAATCCAATCAGTAATAATTGACTGGATTGGTTTTAATGGCTTGTTATCTTTAGGCATGGTTTACATCATCACGGAATACTGCGCCAACGGGACCCTGTACGCTTATCTGCGCACCCTGCGCTACAATCTGGAAGCTGCCGAGGACGCAAAGAAACTGGAGAGCGTTTACGACCTGCACAGATTCGCGTACGAGATTGCGAGTGGGATGCATTATCTGTCTGAAAAGGACGTGATCCACGGTGACCTCTCCACAAGCAACGTTCTGCTGGATGGAGGGAACGTCTGCAAGATTTGCAATTATGGACTGAGTCGCAAGTTGGATGAAAACGGGGACTATTTGAAAAGGAGGGAGGATTCGTTTCCTTGGCGGTGGATCGCGGTGGAGTCGCTCAAGCACAAGATCATCACGAGCAGGTCGGACGTTTGGAGTTTTGGGGTGACACTTTGGGAAATATTCAGTTTGGGGCGGATCCCGTACAAAAGTCATGCGGGATTAGACGGATTCCTGGAAAAGCTGGAGAAGGGGCTCAGATTGAAGCGACCCAAATATGCGACCCAGGATGTGTACGTTTTCAAAATTATTACATGAAAATTTTTAAATTTAACTTTATTGAATACAAAAATAATTGTTCATTGTTGTATTTTCAGGTATGATAACATGATGCAATGTTGGAGCAAGAATCCAGCAGACCGACCCCAGTTCCAGGAGCAGGCCGAGTATTTCCAGTTGTTGATGAAGGAGGAATACGACCAATTTGATCCGAATATTTAAAAAATATATATAATTTACCATAACATTAGTTAAATAACTCTAATTACTTAATGTATTATTTTTTGGGGTGCTTTGAGACAACTGCAAGTAAAATGTCAATACACTTTAGAAATCCTAGAAACAAAACTCTGACATTTTGTCCCTTACATAAAAACTGGCTATTACTGCCGTTTTAAGTCATAAAAATTACACAAGCTTTCTTAAGCAACAGCGTTCGTGTGTTTTCTTTCATAATTTCTTCTTGTTTTAGCTAAATATAGACTACAGCTCAATTACTTGTAAGTAAATTGGTAATTGACATGAGTTGGAGAAATATATGGAAAGGTGCATAATAATTGACATTTATGTAGGATTTTTTCCTTTCTCTGTAACTTGACTGGCGACAGGTTTAAATTAAAGATTTTCATATGCGCAAGCTAATGCATCAAAACTTTTATAAGCAATCATATTACTTGATTCTGAAGTTACTTTTCGTTGCAAACGTTGCATCCTCATTTGCTCATTATTTTAGATTTATATTCATGAAGACAAATGACACAATCTGTCAATTTTAGACACAAGTTTTCAACTCAGCAAAATTAACCAATTACAATTTCACTCGAACCCTGCCTACTCTTACATCCGCTAAAAATCCATCCATTTTGTATCCTTTCTTTTTTCAATGTCATTGTCCATGCTACTTTCGTTCAGTGCAGACGTCCTTCTACCTGCATGATAACCAATCATGATTACAAGTCGCATCCTTAAAGCACATTTCCTATATCTCCGACTCACCTCCCGCTTATTTTACACGATCCCATTCGAACCAGTTATTATTGGCCCTTCCACTTCCGATTTCAAACTCCGAAAATGCCAAGATGTAAAAAGCGTGCTCCTATTCCACCTCAACTTTTGCCTGCATTGAGAAACGATAATTTACTCGTTTCTCCGTCTTTGCCAGATGCACATGACTGGAGAATACGACACGATCACCCCTTACGTCCTCCACATTTTCAACATTATAGGCTACTCGTATCCCGCATTTCTTCAGATCTACCTCATGTTTTACGGAGAGGATTTTTGCGACTACTTTAATCAGACTGTGCAATATGACAAGCAGTTACGAAGTAAGTTAACACAAAGAAATCAATTTAAAGTTTAAAGCACACTATAATGAATATAATTGTTTTACAGGAAAGTACTGGGATAATAGTAGAGCCGGAAACGGATTGGATTTTCTAGAAACCGGTTCAGCCTGCTGCGTGTTCGTCGTCTACCTGCAAGGATTCTGCTTCGGAATGTATTCCTTACTGGCCCCATCCAAGCCATTCTTCCACTGCTCCCTTCTCACAGATCTGAACTGGTCCATCCCCGCCCAAATCCCATTCAAACTGTTCGAATGCTACATCCTATTCAACTGCTGGCACATGATTGTCTCTGTCTGGTGGACACTTCTGATCGCAACTTACTCCCTGACAAAATGGCCAATTGAATTGATCCAAGCGAACAACAAGCGGTTCAATACGACCAATGAACTTCGCCAGCTTTCTGATTCCGTGCCAATCTATCAACAACTGGCAATTCTCTACAATCGATACAATCCCATGGCAAAATGTTGGATTATTGGAGTTGCTTTCTATACCATGAAAATAATTGTCGTCTATATGGGATTCGCGTCGTTCAAGTTGCTACTGGAACAGTCGTTGCCGTGGAATGAGTACGTCGTTTATCCCACGTCCTGCGTATTCATCGCGATACTATTTGCATTCATTAGTCCAAGGGCAGAGGGACTCCATACTTTCTCCAGCAAGTATATCCACCAGGCAAGAGGCATAGCGAGTAGTGCATTGATTCAAAGAAGTGTGAGATGCTTAAGGCCCATGAAAATTTGGGTACTTGACATTTACTACTTTCAAAAGGGGACTGGGATTGGACTGGTCAATGATAATGCGGAGAGAATTGGGGGTCTGGTGGTCAGCTTTGTAGGCGACACGACATAACACGACATATTTGAAACATTGACATATTTTATTTACAAGATTTATGTACATTTATAAACTCTAGGTTCTAAAATCATCAATAAAAAAATTATTCTACTGTTCTCGCAAGTACGAAGCTACTTGTTCATTAATCCAGTCTAGGAAATACGCCACTTCTGTATAAACGCCTGGAAAGTCTGCCCGCGCGCATCCTAAAAATGTTTAATAAAATAACATTTTATAATAAAGATATTTTGGAATCATATTCTCAAATTTTGGAGACAGTAAATTTCTCACCAATGCCAAAAGAAACAATTCCAACTAATTTCCCGTCTTTGACTGCAGGACCGCCCGAGTCTTGCTGGCAGGAGCCGGTGCCGCCCACTCCCATAAAACCTGCGCATAAAAATTCGTCAACAATTTCGATTCCGGACTCGGCATACGCTTCCGCGCAAGTTGCGTCGTTGACAACCGGAAGTTGTGTGGTCATGAGGTCATCAGACTGCTCTCCGCCCTCGCTAAGAAGTCCCCAGCCAGACACACGAATATTTCCTAAAATGTTACAAATGCATGTCACGAAATTGCACAAATAACTATTATCATAACTATAATTTCTATTAAACGGACATTTGAGTTACCGGATGTAGTATTTTCCCGAGCCGGAAGTTCGATAGTGCTTGTGTTATTGTCCAGCGCAAATGGCTTGTCAAGGAACAAAAGACAAATGTCATTTGTTATCTTCATTTCGTCAAAGTCGTGATTGATGATCCGGGTAACTTGTCGTGTTTGCTCTGCTCCATTTTGTTGGCTTAATTTAAGCTCACCAGCGACCACGGTTATATTAAACTTGCCTTGTTCTTCTTCTAACCATTTTGTACAATGTGCCGCAGAGATGGCCAGGGTCAGTCCTTGAACTTGGATGATGGACGCTCCGCAGTGATGATTACCATCCACTTGGAGACTTAGAATGTAAGGTATCTGGCCTTGCACTGCGGGTTCACCTCCAACTATTTTAGTGCGCGGAAGGGCTATTCCATCAAAACATTTTATAAATACATTAATATCTCTTTTACTAAATGTCGTTAACTATTAAAATAAACTTAACTTAATAAAATATTTTTAAAAGGTGCATACTGTTTCCACATGCCAACAATGCCCCAACAATAAAGACGATTGAATACTTGGACGCCATTACTTTAGTTTCAAAAATTAACACTTTCTTCAATTTTATGCAAAATTGTAAACCGGTGACCTATTTTCCTTTTTGTCCTTACTTCTCGTATATATTGTTAGGGAATATGGCAGTGTTGTAAAGTGCATTTCCTTTATATAGCCCATTTTCTGTTATCATGAACCTGTATGATAAAAGCATGAGCTCTTTGGATAAAAAATGTGTGGATTTTCCGGGGATTTTTGTTTAAAATAAATCGGCTGTCTATGTGACGCTTAAAAGTAACGTGAAATTTGTTGATGGAATAAAATGTATTTTCGGGAAGTATTATACAGTGCGGTGGAAATTTTCGTTCGGGGTTTTCCTACAATTTTCATCGGGTGATCATGGTGCGTACAAAATCCACACTAATGCAATAGATAATGGGTTTGCAGTGCTATCTTGGAGTCCGTACCGAATGCCAGTATTATTACAAACTAGGTTGTTGCATGGTACGTTAGCCACGAAATAAAATGAAGAGGGGATTAAGATAAGATAATGAATTAATAATTTACACATTGAGGAAAGGTTAATTCAGTTAGGCACCAATCGAAAAACTCAGCTGCGAATCATTGATAATCTACTTACTTGTCAGGTCATGATGAGGATATATTAATCATTTCTGGCATATACTTTTTTGATTTCCTCATTCCTTTCATTTAATTAATTGCCAGCATGGACAGGTGAAGGATGAAATTTTCGTAATAGCTAGAGAGTCATGATATAAGGGCTCACAAGTAAGGAACATTGCCTATGTCATATTAATAATATACGTCGGAGACCTAACATGACTGACGGTTATATCATATGTTTTAAAACGAAAAGCACTAACATTCACAATACATGGCATATAGACATAGGTACAGCATACATTTTTAACTCTTAAAAATATGAAGAAAGCGCATATAATCCATAATATCTGTTCGGAATAGCAAGACCATCCGGTATCAAATCGAAACTTTATCACAACATACCACATTTTTAAAACGCTCGAAATCAGGATACGACGTTGTGACATTGTTATAAGAATTTACTGGCTGCAATTAATGATCCAAGCAGGGAATTACACATCAAAGAGCATTAAAATTAATGGACATGGACCCTCGGCAACACTACTTAATTGGCCGGTAAAAATTACAACTTTATGCCAGTTAAACCACAATATGGCCACTGATTAGGGATCGTACATTTAGTACGTCACGCTAAAAACCGATTTTTCAGAACCCCCTCCACCCATGTCACTGTTACAGGGCACCCCTTTTAAGATGTAAAATCACGCTCACCGAAGAATCCCTACACCCCCCCCCCGCCCCCTCTGAGCTTAAAAGTGGGCTGCGAATTTCCCCGAGGTACAACAATGAAATGAACCTATTTCTAAAGGCACAAAAATATGAATGTCAGCAACAGTGGATAATGGCCGCAAAGCGACTGTGATCAATAAATGCGACAATTTACTCAGAAATTCATGCTCATATACTAAATTGGTATCCAAGTTAAGCGCATACGTATCAAGTGATGACCACATTGGAAATGTGTCATTTATATGCCATTTGTTGATGACTGACGTCAACATCGGTCAACACTACTACACATTTGATCAGACTCATAACATTGGACGGCGTGAACACAAACAAGTCTAGACCGTGGAAGAACAATGGGAACGGATACAGAACTCCTAACACACGTACCTTTTACTTAATAATTTACGTAATACTTGTTTATAATTTTAAATTATTTTCACATGATAATGTTGGTTACAAGATGTTGCATCCTGATTACAGTGCTTGAGTATGACTAACAATAGCCCATCAGCACAAATTGCGCACATAATATATACGACGACATATTTGATACCACACTTACGACATATTTGATATTACTAACATCTACTTAGGTTACAGGGTCCGCTCCTTGTCAAATGAGCGTAGTTTGCTTACCTAACATATGAATGAGATTAATATAAAGTGTTATATAAAGTGTTGCACGTGTTACTGTCCAAAGCATATATTGGCAGAAGATAAGACCATTCAATTTACGTAACCAACTTCATTTAACGCTAGAAATCGTTACCTATGTAGGCAATCAATCTTTAAATGAATATATATGTCCGTGAGAGCAGAAAAGAATACAAATATTATTTTTCACAGAAGCCATCGAAATGTTGCAAAGCATTAAAAACGACCTGGTTAAAGTTCAATGTCATCCGGGAAACCTGTCAAGTATAGTTGCCGTGTACAATATTTAATTATTTAATGAATTGATAAATGTGACAATAACTTCCGCACACGAATGCTTAATGATATTGATTGATTGATGAGATTGCTTATGACGTACATTTTCAGACCGAAACAAATGTCAAAATAGGATAGGCCATTCAATATAAATAAGGTGTATGAAGGCTTGTGGTACTCATATAAAATAGCATTCCCAGTTAAGAACATTCTATCATTCTAACTATCATTATCATGCGTGGGATAATACTACTAGCCTTAGTCGCTTCCTCTACAAGCACAGATGTCAGGAAGTTTGCGGCAAATTCCGTTCAGGAGATGGGCGGAAGCCAAGTAACATTTTCCGGACTTCAGCTGGAACAAGACGCCGTCATTAAATGCGTTGTTGATTTGCCTGACAAGCGGGAAACCATTGAAATTACGCCTACCATTCCTTCCGACAGACTCAGTGCCATATGCCGTCTTCCCCCAAAGATAGCCACAGGAAGAGTGGACGTCAACCTTGAAATTAGCAACGGTTCCTCAACCGCCGAAACGCACTCTGGCATTTTCATCATCAATCCCAATCCCATCCCCGATGTAAAAGTGGCTGAGAATTTTGAGGGCGATCAAGTAAGCTTTATATGGGATCCCGAATATTTCAAACCATCTCTCCAGTTCAAGCAGGTTGGGTTCATCAAGTGAGCAAGGATGTGTCCTATGTCGACAATTACTTGTCAGACATTTGGCCGTACATCGTTTGCTGTATGCAAACCAACAGTCACGACATTTGCCTAATGTTCCATGACAAACGGCCCGCAGACACCGGACACAACTATCCAGGCCCGGATGACCCATGTTACGGCACCGGTGATCCTCATATGAGCACCTTTGACGGGGTTAGATATGACTTCATGGGCTGGGGAGAGTTTTGGCTGATTCGAGGCCCCGCTGGAAGTGGATTTGGGGTTCAGGGAAGAATGTCACCACACAATTCTGGTCAAAAGGTCTCCTATTACAAGGCGCTAGCGATGCGGGATGGAAACACATCCGTCCAGTTTCAGCATCGTGACGGTGTTCTGGAAGTATTGGTCAACGGGCTTCTCATCCATATTCCGCCACGCCACAGGGGCTGTCAACATTACCACTGGACAGTATTTCTATATCGGTTACGGGTAACCGTGTGCTGGTCCGGTTTCGAAAGGGGTTCACCATTTACGTTGACAGCTATGGATCGATGTTTAACGTGTACGGGAGCGGAGCGCGCGAAAACCGTGGTAAAGGGTAGATGGGAATTTTTAGACTGTTTGACGGAGACCGACAAAACGGTCTAACAAGTCAAGATGGTTTTGTCATCGAGCCCACTCCAGAGAACCTGAGGGACCTGAGCCTTATCCACAATGCGTTTGGCTTGTCTTGGGCGACAACTCCTGAGGAAAGCCTGTTTGTGTATGATGACGGGTATAGTTGGGCCAACTACTCAAATCCAGCCTTTGGTCCCATTTTGATTTACCCGAACCCCGCAGATTTTTTGGATGAAGTAAGAGCCATCTGCGGAAACAGCCTGGCTTGCTACTATGGATATGATGCAACGGGAGAGCTGAAGGATGCGGAGGACACTGTGGGAGCAGAAAAGGAGCGTGATGAACTGGTAGAAGAAATTGAAAAGAAAATTCCCATGTGCGATATAATTCCTTCGCCAGCTAATGGGGGAATTAGTGTTGAAGGATATCTGAACGGATCAACGGCGACATACACGTGTCATGAGGAATATGACATAATTGACGGAGATGCGACAAGGACCTGCGTTGCGTCCGAAGAGGTAGCAGAATGGAATGGTGCGGAGCCAACATGCATTTGTAAGTAACAACACAATAATTTTTAAGTGAGAAAATTCAATGTTTAATATCAAGATAGAATAATATACACAAATATTTTTAATGTTCTCTAGGGACTTGTACTCGCTGTCCTGTGGAGGCAGAATATCACCTAGCTTTTGATCCGAGTGACTGCTCCAAGTTTTTTCTGTGTACCAACGGAATGAGGTTTCCTCTGGAATGTCCAGCCGGAGAGGTTTTCAGTCGGGAGATGTTGGTCTGCGGAAGTGAGTATGATTGCCCGGAACCGGGCTGTTCCACTGAGCTATAATATGTGACATAATTTTTGTAATGTTACTTATGTATTTACAAGCAAAAATAAATATAGTATTAGAAACGAGAAACTTTAATACACTTTATTTGATACCATCACACAAATTGTTTCGTTCTGGTCATCTTGTCTATTGCTGGCAACCAATTTAATCGCTTTCAACATTCCAATTTTTTTCAGGTGTCATATAAAGAACAAGTGGTGGTTTCTCTGAATAAGAGACAGCAGTTATGAATTATGAAAATGGTGCATAAAACTACTATGTTGTTACCCAAACACAAAAAAATATCCAGTCACCCTGCGGCAAAACTTGCGTGAATAAATAATTGAAATGCATCGCTTATGAAGCATAGGTAAATTAATTTTCCATGAATCAGCACGGGAGAGAGGTAAACAATATTCTTCTGGCATTATATTAGGTAATATGAATTTGCTATCTTCTGGACCAAAATGACAAGCTGAAAAATTGCTATGATGATTGCAAGTTTTTACACTAAATCTATGCTACTGCCATGGCAGCAATCCTGTCAAGGTCATTGAGTTGATCATGATGTTTTTGTACTTTGCAGAGTCACCTTGTGAAAATGTGTATTGATATGTAGTTTTATGTTTACAGGTGACTATGCGATTAATGGAATCAAGTTTTTGATAATTGATTGAATATTCAACTGAGCTACTCTTTTGCCACATGCGCAGTAGTCAACTTTGCGAGCTGCAGCACACATGACCAAAATTTAGCTCAATAGTTCATAATAGATATTGAATGTATTCTTTCTGGGAATCTGCATTTTAAATGAGCCATGGATTATAATATATTTGAAAGTTGGTGGACCTACATAATCACAGTTACGTTGGCAACTGCTCTCTACTTAATTTTGGTTACTGTGAAAGGCCGGAAATATGCGTTGCCGTCCGGTATGTACACTTCACGTCATTTTATGTGCTTTTAATAAGAAATATAATTCATATTTCCATAAGATTGGAAATCAAGTATATGTTTTAATAATTTCTAGGCCCACCAGGAGTACCACTCATTGGGAACATGCTCCAACTGGCCAGAAAACCTATCCATTTAAAACTGTCCGACTGGGCAAATGAATTTGGAGACATGTACACCATCCATTTTGGATCCAATGCCGCGTTGGTGGTAAATGACGTTCCCGTCATGAGAGAAATTTTTGGAATATTTCCAGCCTCCACCGGAAAGTTCAGCACGGACATTTTTGAAGTGCCGTTTGGCGGAAAGTACGGCTTCGTTCCAACGGCAGGACACACCTGCTTCGAACAACGACAATTTTGCGTAAAAAACTTGAAGACTTTTGGTTTCGGAAAGGGATCCATCCTGGAGCCCATGATTGTCGAGGAGGTCAACGATCTCATTTCCTGGATACAAAAGGAGGGCTCCGGTGGACGACCTGTGGAAATTTTGAGCAATTTGCAAAAGGCCACTTTCAACACAATCTGGACCATGATCACCGGCCAGAAAATCCCGCTGGGGGATACCCGCTTTCTGAACATTATGATAAATTACCTGGACGCGGTGCAAAACACGACCAAGACGGGGCTCGCATTTCTGCCCTGGCTAAAACATATTGCGCCGGAATTGTCGGGATTCGTGGCTGCCGAAAAGGCGGGAATGGACATTAACCAATTTGTCCAGGAAAGCTTTGTGGAGCATCAGAGTACATTCCAGGAGGGATCACCTCCCAGGGACCTCATTGACGCCTTTCTGGAGCAGAATAGAAAGGAGAGAAATAATAAGTCAACCTTTTATGGAAATGAAGGTTTCAAGCATGCTGTGGCATCAGTGGCAGGATTATTTATCGGGGGAGGGGAAACCACGGCGACAACGCTCAACTGGCTCCTCTTTTATTTGTGCTGCGACCAGAATGTCCAACGGAAAATGCAACGGGAGATTGACCAAGTTGTGGGGAGGGATAGGGAGCCAAGTTTAACAGACAAAATCAAGTAAGAATTTTCAAAGCTAACTAATCATTCATATAAATGTTTAATTTGGGATTATTATTTTTTAGCATGCCATACACTGAGGCAGTGATCACGGAGACCCTGAGAAAATCCTCATTTCTGCCTATCGGCCTAATTCACGAGTTCATCGAGGACACATCATACCAGAAATACGTCATCCCGAAAGGAACACTTATAATAGCAAATTTATATCATGCCCATCATAATCAAAAGATTTGGGGAGATCCTGAAAACTTTAGACCGGAGAGATTCTTGGGTGGTGACACGAAACTGAAGGAGAATGTGGTAGCGTTTCAAGTGGGGCGGCGTCAGTGCGTCGGGGAGGGTTTGGCTCGAGACGCCATATTCCTGTTTGTGGCAAAGCTGTTTCAAAAGTTTCACTTTAGCACGGACCCGTGTATTGAGGATAAGACGTATTTGGAACCCGACATGGGATTTTGCTTGAAGTCAAAATATCTGCCCGTTGTTGTAAAATGCAGAGAGGGACTGAATTAGTGGAATTATTTTTTTTAATTGAAGGGTTCCAACATGCAATTCAAGTCGCTTAACCGTTTGAAGTAATGAAATCATCAACTTGATTTTGAAAGTGCAAACTGTTTGCTTGATTTTGTAAATATTAAACCGCAAATAAATATCCATCATCGCATTATTTTTATTTTTATGACATGTCCATAATAGTCCATATTATTATCGTAATGACTCAGAAAGGAAATGACACAAATCGTCAATCCATATAAGCTTATTACTAAAATGGACAGGACCGTGTGTAAAATCAAACGATGAAAAAACAACAAACGACACACACGTCAAAGTCAGCACAATGTCGGCTGACCTTGTACTGCTTGAAATGTTGCAGCAAAAAGGTTTGATGCATTCTTTGATAGAATCAGTACATGTTAGAGTGTGGTTGCTGCTGCGGCTCCAGCACAATTAGTATGTACCCATGCGTAGTCAAGGTCACGTGAACTTGTTCTTCTCTTGAAAAATGGTATGTTAACTTGTAAGGAGAACTTGATGAACTATATTCTACTAATATACTGTATATCCAGGTTTCGCCTTCAATAATTTTGCATAAATGTAAATTCATGATATTTCCGGTCGGCGTATTACTGATTCACATAAAACATAATACCTTACATATATTGTTAGTAACGGAGAAATTTGGATAGAGTTATCTTACCGGATTTGGATTAAATATGTGAAATTCGGATATACCTAAATTGGTGGTTGTATTCAGTGAGTAATACAGATAGAAAAGTACGCTGATAAGTTTGACGCTGCGCCATTGTAAACATATCTATTATTGCTTTGAAAATACACAACAAACTTATAAGTAATCAGAAACATAGCATCGTTATGAATGTATCTACTTTTATTATTTGTTAGTTTATTAGCACATTTTATTAACTCTAAAGCAGTAACTTGGATCGGTCACGTGGGAGAATCATGAGGTTGGTAGTCATTTCAAGAGGAAAGTCACAAATATATTTACCAACAATATCATGTTCACTGACCAATTCCACAGCATTTATTGCACAACGGACACGTGTCGCAATTAATGGCAGATATAGATGTTTTAAGCGTGAGCTGATTGATTTTTAATACGAATTGTAATTATCTATTCAACAGGGCTTACTTGCCATTGACGAGCTTGTATTATAAATTTCAACTTTAACTCCTATAACATCAAGGTGTATTCTTTCGCTTCGCGGCCTTTTGCGCTTATTGGAATTTGCGCTTATGTGGATTTTGCGCTTATTACTGTTTGCGCTTATTACTGTTTGCGCTTATTACCATTTGCGCTTATTACCATTTGCGCTTATTAATATTTGCGTACATTACTGTTTGCGCTTGGTACTATTTGCGCTTAGCGTTACTTGCGCTTAATATAATTTGCGTGCGTACAAATACTCGGCTTTATTTTTTACGTGAAATACGTTGAGTGTGTGATTTTCCTTGTGGATTTTAGTAAATGAGTAGAATCAACGTAAACAGATAGAAATCGTGCTCAGACACAAACATCACTGACTAAAATCCACAAGGAAAATCACACACTCAACGTACTGCTGAGATGAATACACTGGTAGAATCACTGAAGTCTGTTCTACCAGTCTATACTCGGTTTACTCAACAAAAATCACGAACACTGCTTAAGTGATGCAGTTTAAAAGTTTGGATCTGGTACAACAGTCTTGTTCTATGAAGATGATGAGTGACAGAGCCAATGGTGTTGACGTATGAATGCTCGCTGGCGAATGAAATCGTACCGCGGCGGGTATGAACGGTGGGGCTGACTAAGAGCATATTCAAGCTTAAAATAAATGCAGGCTGTCTTTGGGAAGGATTTTCCGAAAGCTGTACAATTCCGACCGTGCAAGCTGACTGAAATCTGTGGCGACTAAATGTATTTCTGTAGTACACCGTAAAATTAGCAGGATATTGCAAGTAATTCCAGGAAACATATGATATGTTGAGATAATTTACAAAATTATAAATTGGGCTGTAGTAGGTATGATGTTTGTTTTCTGCAAACACAATTGTGCAATGATGAATTAATTTGAAAATATGCAGGGAATACGAAGGCAACGTGTCGGAGCTTTCCATTTTGCGTAATAACTGGGCGTATATCACGTGCAATACTTCAATATATGCTTGTAATGTGGACGCCTAAATATGTTTCAACGATTTTTTTCACTTTTTCAAGCCTTTTCAATTTAATATGCATTTAAAGGGTTAATATAAAAAGTGGCTTAGAACAACAAAATACTTGGAAAATGGTAAATACTTTTATTGAAATTATAATTGAAATATTCTCATTTCTTAGACAGTCGGATCATTTTCGGCGGGAGTCAAATTAAAAAAAACTTTTTTAAATACGATTGTTGAATGGGTTCATAAAGTACATGGCCCTCCAAAGTTTTCAAAATAACTAAATACTCTACTAATATTCAGATCAACGCTCTGAGTTTGTCGAGCCAACGTCATTGATACAACTTCCCTCCTTCCGGATCATTCTCCATGCTATGATCTTTCAAAGTGAAATATTTCACAGAGGTTTCGAAAACGCTTTTGTTCACTGCAAGCATGTTGAGGTTAACGAAAATGTGTAACCGGGGTACAATTGAAGGTTCTATCTCAAGTGATGGTACCGACATCTCTTGGCCATGTACGCAAACGGATACGCCATTTCCTGCATCAAAGCGGAGGGCATTTCTATTGCAATTTGAATTTGACAATTACAGGGCTTTGTTTTCACTACATATTGCAAAAAGTTTAAACAAACACACAAGTCTTCTACAGCCCCCTCCGGGACCAAGAATCCTGCAAGATATTTTGATGGGCGACATTTAATGTTTTGACCTTTGTGATCTCTAATGCTGCCGCTGAAGTGTCGAAAGGATGACTGGACCCAGATAATGCTGTACATCATGAAATCTTCTTTTGGATTTATATTGTTGAATATTGCTGCACTTGGTAATGCTAGATAGGTATGGAATAGGAATCAGACACGAGATTAGGGCATACCCGTCACCGCATCTGACCTGAGGAGTGGGAGAGGAAAGTCTTTGGCAATTACAATAGTAGGTCTAGCTAAAAGTATTGTACAAATTCATGTTTTCATTGTCATCAAAAGAATGCATAAGTAAATCTCGCCAAGGAGAATACAATGAGGAATCAAGAAATATTCTTGAATTGAAAATCGTGTATAAATATACGTTGCTTGATTGTGAAAGTCTGTTTATCAGAAAGAAAGCAGCCTTTCTCCGGACTGCGATAAAGTCATCCACTCCACATTCTGCAAACATTTTCTTGGCACTGTATCTTCTGCTGTAGCCTAGGATGATACGGAAAGCGTCGTTGTAGGCCACTCGTACTGCGTTCAAGAGTTTTTCTTGAACTGGTGTCCACAAACTCATGCAGTAGATGTTATTGAAGAAAGTTCGGAAAAGGTAGTATTTTACTTTTCTACTGCACATTCTGAATCTGCACGAAAGTAGATTCGCCTGACCATATAGTTCTCTCTTCCTTCTGACTAATTCAGACGCGTCCCGATCCCAGCAACTAATTTCGTACCCAAGATATTTAACTGTATCCACCCATTGAATAGGCGAGCCATTTAGATATATTTTCGGTCCTTCGTAGTTCATATTCCGGGGAGTGAAAGCCATGCAGAAAGTTTTTTGATGGGTTGAAGGTTATGTTGTGTGTAACTGCATAATTTTCACAAATTTTTAATAGTGCCTTCAATCCCTTTATCGTGCTGGCCATCAGACATACATCATCAGCATATGTCATGACATTGCAAGTCAATGACCCCACCTTGCAACCAATCCCACTTTTTGTCAATTCGTTGCATAACTGGTCCATATAAACTGAGAAATAGCTACTACTAGCAAGTCCACCCTGTCTAACTCCCTTTAAAACATTGAAAGGAGATGAAAAAATTCCGTTCCATCGACACATGAATGTCTGATGATTGAACCAAAATTTGAGTAGTCTTATAGTCTCATAGTCAAAACCCCTGTCACATAATTTTCGAAGAAGCAGATCATGATCGACGTTATCAAAAGCTTTAGTAGCATCAAGAAAGCATATGTACGCTGGGGAGCCTTTTCTTAAATAGTGATGAGCTATTTGACGAACAGTGAAAACAGCAGTTTCCGTTCCTACTCCCTTTTTATAGCCGAATTGTGCATGACTGGTTTCAAGCTGCTTCTCATATGCCATCATGATGAGTTGCTCAAAGATTTTTGAAATGATTGTGGCGAGGGCGATCGGTCTATAGTTATTGGCGTTAGTAGGATCGACCCCTTTCTTCTTTAGAATTGGCACTAAGGTCACTTTCATAATAACGTCAGGAATGAAGCCATGCACTTGACAGGCATTAAAGAGTTTTGCTATAATTTTCTGGGCGTGAACGCCAGCAACTTTTAGTGATTCTGCTGTCAAACCATCAGGACCCGCGGCTTTCCCCGTTTTTAGTTTTTTAATACACTCTTAAATGTCTAGCGGGTGTGCAAAGAACTTTTTTGTGGAATTTTTCTTTCCATTAATATAGTCATTCACAAAATTATCAATAGGTCTTTCATTGCGTGTAAATTGTCTGGCATAGAATTCTCTCCACATATCACAGATTGACTCTACACCGTCAGCACCGTTCACAGTATTCACGTAGTTGTCCGTAGACTTATCATTGTCACGAGCTTTAACTTTTTGCCAAAATTTCTTAAAATCTCTTCCCTCATAGGAATGTACTAGATGATCATCAATATGTTTGTTATTTAGTCTGCGCACTTTCTTCAACTCCTTCTTACAAGATCTTTGGAGATTTTTCGTTTTGTCAAATAGCAACTGACTAGAACGATTTGAGGCAAGCCACAATTTATAGCTATTCTTATAATCATTGTAGATATCACGTAAATGTGTATTCCATCCATGCACAAATTTGCCTTTGTACACAGTGACACGTTTGGTTAAATTGGATCTGATGTTGTCTTCGCATATTTTTATTGTTGATATGAATAGGTCACACAATGACGTAATATCGCCATGGTGTACATGATTATCACAACCCTCATTGAGACACAATTCATATTTGTCTAATCCAGCCATCATTGCAGCAACATCATTTTTAAATTGATTAACTAGTTCTACTGGTAATTTTCTAAAGTCAAGTCTGCACTGTTTTGTGAGATAAGTGTTTGTTTGAGTTACACTGAAAGAGTGTGATAAGTCAATGTTAAATTGTAAAGGTACATGGTCACTTAGTGAGACTGGAAAAGGCAGCTTCATTTCACGTACATTTGACTGAAAAGCGTTAGACACGATAACATGATCAAGCCAGCTTGTATGACAAAGGCCTTTGGCGCAGAACGTAACTGTGTTATTGGGAAGATTGTTAATGTCATAAATCACACTATCATTGTCACAAGCTAACTGTACAAGTTCTCCAAACTTGTAGTGTTGGGGTGATATGTTGAAGTCGCCCATCACAAGTGATGGGCCATCGTGATTGACAAGCTAGCCATTTAGTTTTCCAAATAGTTCTGAAATCATTTGATCATTTGTTTTGTTACATACAGGGAAGTACACATTTACCACTTGTAGCACAACATGATTACAATTTATTAATATTGCTTGAATTCTGCTCTCATTCAGGTCAACATTTTTTACATAGGATTGTAGTGCCTTTTTGATGAGAAGGGCAAGACCACCATATGGGCGACCTTGTAAAACGGTCCTAGTCTTAGGCATGGCACTTTTTGCTACACAGAAATAGTCATTATAAAGAATCAAGTCATTATTTTCAAAGTCATGGAGCCATGTTTCTTGTAATGCTATGATATCAATGTTTTTAAAATGATGAAGCCACGGGCCATTTGTTTTGAAAACCTGGCAATTCCAAGAAAGAAATGAAATCATTGTGATTTAGCACCTCTGCCAATAACAGAACCAGTAACTGGTCCTAACTTTGGATTTCGGTTATATCGTTTTATATAAGAGCCTGCTGGCCAATGATGCTCTTTAAGAAATTCTGATTCGGGAAGATCCCCACGAAAGACATCTACTCGAAAAGATGAATATGTATTGTATCGGGTGTTCAGTTTCGTAACTTCCTTTATCTCCCAAGTCGGGAGCTCAGTCTTCAGGAAGTTGTTCATATCGTCAGTGGCATAGCTTGGTTCGAGACGTGAAACAAAAACAGATGCAACTGGTTTGGATTTCACAGTTTTCAGAGATGACTTTCCAGTGCCATTTTCCCAATCAGAGACCGCTTTTGTTTCTTTTTGTTAGCTACCTCGATCCAAGGATTGCTATCCACAGAGTGCTTTGTGGTATCAGTCTCCGGACGTGACGTTATCGTTGAAAGACGACGAAGGAGTCCTGAGTTTGAGGTTTTGAGGGCGATTTTTCGCCTGACTAAATACTCCTTTACTTTGTGGGTTTGATTGAGTCACTACACTGGAGTAAGTTGCAGGTGTAGGTTGTTGTCCATTTTTTGGATTGGTGTGTGTCGAATCTAATATGACTTTGATGGCGTTGCTGCTGGAAGCTTCAATTTTCTCAGCAGATGAGCTTATTTTGGTGGAAAATGATTCAAACGATGATGACATGTCTTTGCAGAGCTCTTCTAGCTTTTCCAAACGCTTCTGCATATTTACAAACTCATTCCTGAGCTGTATTTCATCCCCAATGTTGGCTGGAACATAACAGATTCTGGACAGATCACTAGAGAGCACTTTGATATCATTTCCTTCCCAATCAATATCAACTAGAGCTCGAATAATTATATCAGTTTCCTTGTATTTAAAATTTGAATCATTTTTTGCTGTCCGCCGTGGGAGTTTCACTCCTATTGAGACAAGCTTTTCACGAGCATGTGCAATCTCTTCTTCAGTATAGAATCTCACAAACGCTTGAGCTATATCATCAGCAGTTTTTCCCATGAACATGGCATGCATGCCCGAAGCCAGAAGTTCACATACAATACTTGCCTCGATAGGCGGAGTCTCGTTGCCAGGTGTAGTTGTCATATTCACAATATGTACAATGTAGGTGCAGAAATATACAAAGTTTCTACCTCACGTCACTGCTTAAAAACGTAATATTCCATTGGAATTGGAACTGAAAGAGGTTACTGGCAACATGTTTTATATCACAAATTTCAGTAGATCTTAAATTTCTGGTCATATGATTAATTCACTGAAATTTGAGACCACAAATAAAATATAAACAGCCGGAGACGTAAAAAAGCACGTCTACACACCACCACAGCTCATATGATATGTAATGTACCACAAACATAATTATTATTACAGGCAGGCATGTCCCTGACACATCTTAAAAATTTACATGTACACACTTATCATCCACAAAATGGATGTACAAATTCACCAAACGTTAGTAAAATGCATACCTACGGTTACTACCTGGGCATATGTGTAGAAGTAAAAAATCGCTTCGAATTAAATTTATATACCTTCACCGTCATTAGATACATTAATGCGCAAGCAGCAATATGATCGAAAAGACTGCTATAAATTGACCTTATCGATTATACTTATTCCTTCAGCTCTGTGCATAATTCCTTGCAGGTTCCGATTAGCTTGAATTCGCTACTATGAACCTACAGTGACAAACAAGAAATGCCAAAGTTTAAAAACAAAAATTTCAGTGAGATTTTAAGCAACATCTGCATTTAAGCATTTTGAGTCATGAACGATATTATGACCTTGTTTGGACTATATATCTAGTCGAATTTTTCTTCGCCATTTCCAGT
>CM023203.3:973128-1032634 GCA_004115045.4 Sinella curviseta
TTAGAATATCTTCATGAAATGCACTTATTCTATTAATTCTATATTTGACGTCTTTAAAATTATGATCGTAGACTGTATATTGGCTGCTATTGCTCAAACGTTGCGAGTATAACTTACCATTTAAAAAGTTGACTTCGTTGGAATTTGTTACGTATACTTATTGATCATCACTGATCATCAATCATAACTGATAACCGCTTTTAATCCATAAAGATCTTAATTACCAAAATGCAAGCAGAACAGATAATACGTTATCTACTGTCAACTTCAAGCTTCATAAACAGGCTTAAGGGATAAACACCGACAAGCTGGAGCAGACAAGTTGTCAAAATATGTTCAGGTTATCATTATCTTAATCCGCTTTCACTGGATGCCAGAAACATCGCCAAATGATTTTATATTTATTAGTTGCACTTGTCGCCACATTATACCCAACAGTATTTCTTCGAATTACAATTTATACGTTTCAACTGTTTTACATTTTGTTCCTACAAAATGAAATCTCTATTTTTGTCCATTTTCACACTATGTGTGTGCAAGATCAGCAGTGTTGTTTCCCAAGGCGATATTTCCTGCGTTCCCTTCTCCACAGTTCCCGGCGCTGCGTTGAGATGTGGCGGCGTGATCCAGGACTTCAACGGAACCATATTTTACAAGCCATACGAGCGTGTTCTACCTAACGAAAGATGTGTGTGGTCGCTGTTTCCTCCCCAAATCGGATCCTCCCGTGAAATCGAGTACGAGATTCACGTTCTCTACATGGGTTTCCCTGCCAATCCTGGCGTCTCGGGTCCCCGGCTTCTCTTCACAGGAATTGGGCTTAACGACACAATTTTGGAAAATCAAATCATGCTGTAATTAAACTAAATACAATTATGATAACCTCATTTGACAACGTGAATCTATTTACCATTAACAATTTGTTACAAGAATAGAACCGGGACTGGAATGTTCAAACTTCCCCTTCTTACCCGTTCAGCAATGTTTACGTTTTCATCCGGCGACTTTGATCCCGCTTCAACGGATTACACTGGATTTATTTTACAGTACAGCTCAAAAGACGAGCCCTACTTTGTGAATTACGCGGACCATACCATTAGCCTACCTCCTGTAAAATTAACTACCAGAAAGCAAGTTTCCGTTGGCATGGTGTCCTCACTTATCATTCCACCACTTAACAATTTTTATAACGGCGAGGATGGCTATCCGTTGATTTATCTGGAGAATGGGGATGCTGAATCGAGTGATTTGGCTGCCGTGTCAGTATATCATTATGCTTTTTCTTCTTTGGTCCAACCATGGAAACTGGTGGACGAGTAAGCTAACGTATCAATATATTGAGTAAAATTTCCGCATAAATATTGTCAAGAATTTAAAATAATCCAAAGTTTAATACATTTTGATTTCCGGTTTTATTCTTAGGATAGGCAAAGGAAATGACACCAAGGTACTGCAAGGTCATGATGACATTCAGTTGTTTGTCCTACGGGCCACAACGCCAGCAAACTTTGCACTTTTCCACATGCGATGCAATGAAGATTAGTCATTGGCAATTTTCTGAATTTGGCGTTCCAGTTACGACGCATAATGAGGTATATGCCTAATAAATATAAAACCTCTACGCTATGGGGAGCATTCCAGCAAAATGCGCTTTTCGTGGAACGATGTTTTTATTTTGCATATATTCATATTTCAATACATCAAACCATTACTCACTTTATGCCAATAAAGCATTCAGTTTAATAACCTAAGAGCCACGTATTTGCAACATATATAATGTTTGCTTGATAACACTTGCAATTAAATAACATGCCTTGCGTTTGATTAATCCAGGTCAGTATAGCTGATTATACATAAGCCCCAGGATTATGCCGTCTACATGATCATTTGATAAGAACAGTGTGAAGCGAGTTGTCACTCAATTCCAACTGTAGTTATTTAGTTCGTGATATCCAATCCGACATATGTTCAGCCAAGCTTGCGTTGATACAAAAGAACATTAAAATAACATAAACGAGCAAAACTACTTTTACACTGTGAAACTTCACTCGATATGCTTCCACAATGGAAGTGGTGCCCTGGGCTAACAATGAGAGGTCACGCTTATTTCCATACGGCGACTCGACTAACGTTTCCCTTGCAAACGTGAAAAAATTCCAGGACAAATTAAAGCCACCCAAGTCGTTAATTTTGTGTAGCCAACTGGTCGCAACATAAGTCTCAAAGTGTCGTTTTGCATGAATCGAAATACCAGCCTCCACCAATGCTCCAAGTAATAAAGAGTAGCGTTCTATGAAAAAGTAGTTCTCGCCAAATGCCCAAAATAGAGGGTATGATAGCTGACTTGGTTGATTTAAAATTTCTACCACTTTCCGGTTTGCAAATATTTTCAGAAACATTTTCATACAACGGGAATTTATATTATCCCGATATCTGTCAAACTGAATGGAGTACTGAAGGAGAGAAAATCTTTTCCATAATTTACAGGAATTTTTAGCCGGGAAAGAGCCCATTCTGTCTGGATTTGTATAACTGTAAGTTTCGCGACACCAAAGCTCCCCATGCTTTTTCGATGCATTCCTCAACATTGATATCAGGCCTTCCAGCTTATATGGATAAGTTCGCATTTGTGGAACTATTCTCCATTCGAATTCCGCCATTCTTTCATTCAATTGTAATGAGTCATTCCGCATGCGCAGCAGCTCAATTAACCCGAAACCAAGAGACTCATCCGTGATTGGAAATGTTTCACTGTGTGAATCGGACATATTTTCAAATACCTGTCGCAATGATTTCGGTAAATCTTGCGGCTCCGGTGACATACTCAAATTGGAGAAAATACTCGAAGAATAAAAATTTCTTAGAATAATTGCGGAAAATAGCAAGGCAAATAGAACGGAGCAGTTTCTAAGAGTTTTGCGATTGCTAAAGGCATTTCCTTGTTCCAGTAAAGCTGATATAATCCAAAAGAATGTATATCCTATCGGCACTCCAGAATTAATAATAACTATGGCAACTGCAGAAATAGTGGCAAGGAGCAAAATCCAAGTTATGTAATCGAATGGGAGGAGAACAACTTTAAAATCTAATTTCCCCTGAACGTTACTTTCCTGTAATCCAAGAATCACGGAATAGGTAATTCCCGCAAAGTCAACTCCAAATGGTAATCTGAACGCCGGATACTTCAGCCTGTAATAGGTCATGTAGCTCCCGTAACTGCTTTGGTAACAGTAATGGCTAGAACAATTTAAGTGCGAGCTGATAATATATTTCAGACAATCCACATTAGATATTTGTCGAGGTTTTAAAAATAAACCTTCGTAACATCGGTTTATGTTTTTCAAATTGGCGTCCGCCACTGTAGACGGGCTTCCGAAATTGTCCAATTTGTGATGAATAGTTTTCCAAATAATGTCTAAAAGAGGTAGTGAGCTGGGGACGTTAGTTAATGGAATAAGTATCAATGTACTCCATATGTTTGCAGGCGTTGCGTAGTTTCTCAGCAATTGTGACTTAGGACAGGAATAGCAACCCAAGAGTAACCTTGATTTGCTTTCACAATTACTTATATTTGTTTGAAGAAACATGAATAATTTCGTATTTTCCATCCACTTTGGCATATTAAGGAACATATCCGCAGGTGCCCTTATGTCCAATAGCTTCCTAGTTTCATTCGTCTGAAGCATATTTGTAATCACGAACGTATATTCAGGATATATCGGCCTCCTGAAAGCATTCGTCATATACTGTGGATATATTTCCTCTGGGAAGATATATTCATTCAGGTTCAGAGGATACTCATCAGAATCTTCAATGGTAACGGCCGATACATAAGCTCGACAGTTACTAAGCCCATGACGTTTTCCCCTAAATACGGTTAAAAATAGAGACTTTAAAGGATCCACATAGGTTCCATAGTCGTACTTATACTCATGCTTTGTCCATCGATGAAACGGGAAATTCAGGACAGGGCGATTACCGTGATTCCACATTGCTGCGATGCTCACTGCCATGGCAATATTACTATAGCTAGTTTTATGCACAGGTGTAAATTCTGGAAATGTAGTTGTGCAATCTTGAAGTAAATTGAAGATTTGAGAGACAGTTTCACCTGGAAATAGAAATGTGTCCGATTGTATTGAAACTGGCAAGGCAACGTCTAGACCGAAGAATATAACATATAATTTCCACAACGCCATTGATATATTGTAAAATGGCTTAAAGTTTATATCACTTTGTAACAGACTGTTTAAATATTAGTGACTAATATTTCATTTTAATATAAAATATTTGGGACACGACATCACATATTGCATTTGCACGTGATGAACTCAAAGTAACGACATTTACAATTTCAACCCGTTCAAACTAATGGAAGAAGGATTGTTGCATTACCATTACCTAACCGTAGTTTTAGTGTATTGTAGAAGTATGTGTCAATGGGCCATTACTTGATGAGAAAACCGTCATTGCAAAGTATTCCATAATAAAGCAGATGAAGCATATTACAAGGAGTATCGCCCAGACGAAGAATACACAAATAATTTTTCCATCCATTTCCATAGCGACTGGTAGGTTGGCTTCGTCCATTGTCCTATCCCGTACAATGGTTGGACTTTTGACCCTATTTCTGTCCTGCACTTTTGTTGAATGAAGCATTCCCACCATTTCATCAAACCAGTAAAGGAAAATCCCAGATTCATATATTCTCAGAGTGACTTTTCCTAGAATCCTTCCACCCGGTGGACTGAAGAACTGAAAAATTTTGCCTGCTGGAACGAGCTGCTTTCCCATGTAGCAATGAACTCCAGAGTTTTTGTTCCGGTTCGAAAGTATGTTCGTATGCACCGAGTTTAGCATGGAAAGCAGAAAAGGCCAGTAATGCATAACCGCCGTATTTCGCTCAAACGCTAAACGTTTTAGGATCTCGTCAGTTACGGTGCCGTCTATGTCAATTATTATTGACGATTCCAGCAGTTTTCTGGTCGCAACAATGTCGTTACTGAAACTAAAAGTAAGTGATTGCAAATACTTACTAGGGTTATGAATAGACGTACCATAGATGATTTTTAGTTACCTTTCGGCATCATCTGATGAGCTGAGAACTGGAATCTCAGATTTAACTATAGACCGCATTCTGTTGCTTCTAAATAGTAAAGAAAAATCGTGCTTAGTCAAGTCAGAAATTCTCGAAAACTGTTTTTCCACAGCTGGACTGATCACCCCACTTGTTATACTTCCCAGGTAGAAATTTGACAGCACAAAGCTTGTAAATACCCATAGCAACGTTAGCAACGATTTTCTCGAACTCAATGGCAAACTGAGGTCGGGGCCATATAATACAGCTAGTATTCCAAGACAATTTCTGAGCAGTGTCCCAATTTTCCACGGAAACCGAGTAACTTGTATAGAAATTATGACACCGGAAATAAAAATGAGGAGCCAAATATTTGGTGAGAATGCCGACGTCAGGGTATTTACATCCCACGGTTTTATCTGCCTATATTTTGGAATGTCGCAATACGCAAAGTTGTAGTTCAGTTGATATGATTGAACAATCCCGATATCACTTTCAGATCGCCGGGATTCGTTCCACAGGGACAGTAAGTGGTAGGGAGCCCCATCGTGAACATGTGTCGTTGGGTACATCATGGTATGTTGAGTTTTGTCTGTCAAGATTGTGATTTTGTCTTTCGTTGTGAAAGCTATTAATGTCGCATTGACTTGATCAGCGATGACTTTGTAAATATTCAGAAGAGGAAACCGAGCATAGGTTCCCGGTAAGGACACTAAAGACAGAAATCGTCAAGTTACACGCTTGCTTGAATTTTAATTAATGCTAAGAAAAATCTTACCGCGAGGAGTATTGTTGGCGTGGAAGTCTCTTTTTCTGGTGTAATGCTTCAAAACGTATTGGATAACCTCGTCAGGTATTCCATAGAATTGTATTTTGATATACCTTATCCGTATGTCGTGGTTGCTTGTAATACTTTCCTGATTTGTGCAATGTGCATGATGTCGGGTAATCCCCGTAACTAGAAAGAGTTCGTACCACCAGCTTGGTAAAAACATTTTAGCAGAATTAGCAACTTGCTTTGCCTCAGTTTCTCCCAGTGTCATCTACCACTACTACACTAACAGAGCCACACATTTTAAGCACACAATTGCTACAACGAAGATATTGATTTGATTTGACGTGCATAAAACTACTGAATGTTCAGATGGAGAAGTCTGCTGCAGAGAAAAGCCAAAACATTTCATAGAGCCCTTGAAATTTGTTGAATTCCTATAACATATTATCAAGATCATCCACTGTAGTCATGCTCTAAAAATGAATATTGATTCAAAACATTGCATAAGTTCAAGTTTTATAAAGGATGCTACGCTTGGGTAATTAGCTGTGGACTATTTCTAATTCACACTTTACTGCTGACATTGAGCGATGAAGGCACTTTATATTCAGATACGGTCATTACGAAACGAATTTATGAAAGTTTTGACCGCGATGAAAATTGGGGCCAACGCCCACGACAATTAGTTAATATGAGCTTTTAAAATTTACCGTCCTTTCTCTGGTTATGTTCATAATAATATGATTGGATCAGTAGGGGATTACTGAAAACAGAATAATGCTGCTTACAAATATACATACATATATTGCGCATAAACGTAAAAACATAAAAACGTTGAAGTTCTCGTTGAAACTTTTACGAGAATTTTGACGTTTCTCTTACACTACTACGTTTCTCTTACTACTTACTTTTGACGTTACAAAATAAGTATCATCATAATACTTTCACATTTCCAAGCATGATTTTTTGTTTAAACCGAAGCTTTATCGCTGTCCGGTGACTATTTGCTTAGTAGAATTATAATAAACATGTCATAACAATTATGTCAGCAATGCAATTTCATTGTTGACAGACATAACATTTTACGACTCATTTTTAGAAGTATATAATAATTTATTGAAAAAATTTATACGAAAGCGTTAAAATTGCAATTGTCGTTTTTTCATCGAAGTATCTATTACACTAATGAAACATTGGGAGTTGAAATGATTGCAAAATTAAGATTGACGTCAAGTTCGGAAAATATTTGATGGGAAATAAATATTGATGATTTAAAGTAGGATTTAGAATACTCAAGTCTGTTTTGAAAATTTTGCTAGCAGTTTTCATTTGTTCGCTCACTGGAAAACATGGGAAAATACCTTGGCATCCAACAGTCTCCCGCTGCTGTACACATTTTGACTGTATTTCAGCAGTGTACGCTTCTTACAGAAGGAGACTCCGATTTATATTACGGTGCAATATACCCATCATTTCAAAACGTTCACATTTGTACAGTGTCCTGGAATCTCCCTACCAATTTTGTTGAAAAGAATTATATGCGCACTTGGTATACAAATGTGTTCCATCGCCACAAGTTCCAATCAGCTTGTACTGTAAGAGTTGTGAAACTGTTAAAGGACCATAATTGTGACTTTTCTGTTTATGGGGTTAGCACCAGTTACCACTATTCCTTAAATTCACCGTCCAGAGAAATAACACCAGACTATGTGATATCCTTTCTGAATGAGCACGAGCTCAGTAAAAACTCAATAGTATTCGTTACGTTGCCACCGTTTCTGCAAGGGACAAAATTATTTGTTGTTGTCGAGACCACGTTAGAGTTTTATCTTGGCTGCTACGCGTGTCCTAAACCTGTGCTAGGAATATCGTCATCCAAAATATTTCAAACAGTAAAACTTGTGCAGTACGATTTTAGCCATGAAGGGACTACAATGACCGAATTAGTAAAACATTGGGATAGATTAAACTTGATGATTGACAACTTTGGAACATAGGACGTGTCCCCGGAAGAAATTGTGTCCATTAACAGAGGAAACGTTACAGTTAACGAATACAGTTACATAATAAATGAGATTGGGCGGAAGAGAAATTGCACCACGACTGACTGTCAAAGTCAGACATTCGATTTAAATTACGTGACATCTATGGATATGTTAAATCTCTTGAAGCATTCAGTGAAAGGTTATCCGTCGCCATTTGGAGTATTATTTGAAGGTCTCAAATTCTCCGTTGTTTTAGGAAAGCAGGAAACAGTTCAACATGCAAATTTTGATATACTCTCGATTGCGGCGCCATTTTCCTGGCAAATTTGGATAATCTTTCTACTCATCAGCTTATCGCTTGTGCTTGCATTAACATGTAGCAGTGTAGAGCTGCGATTCGCCATGTTTTGGACATACGCTGTGATTTTCGAACAGGGTTCTAACATGAGCGGAAGATATAAACTGAGAAATTGGAGCATGCTAGCAGTTTGGTTATTGGGAGCATTGGTTTTGAGGAATTTTTATACTTCAGAGTTATATTCCAATTTAACAAAATTTCCATCTCCGCGAAACATTCCAAAGACAGTACCGGAAGTATGTTCTAACACAAGTGGAATAAAATTTGTTTTATCCGACTACGAGTTAATGGCCGGTTTAAGTCGTCGCCTGGGATTTCTTAACGAGTCGACAGAAAATTCTGTTGATGACAGCTTCGAGGGATCGGTCGTGACGAAAATCAAAGTTTTATCCAAGCCAACGTCCGATTTAACGCGATGCGCAGCATATCAAAATTTAACAAATTAAATTGCTTAAATTCTCCTAAATTGCGTACTTCCAAAAATATATATCAAATTTGTGATACGTCTGTAAGGTTTGCATATTTGCATAGCGTGCTGGATGCGTTCAGTACATCGCGATTCGTCAAGCCTTTACTAAGCGTATTCGGCGAAAGAAGGGTGGCCGGTGGTGAAATTGTCCCTCCGTTTCTTACTTCTCCAATGTTTTGGTATTTCTATAAGTGGGTGTATTTTAAAAAGGACTTTGAACGCCTTATCGGAATTTTCACAGAGAGTGGAATTAGGGATATGTATCGGTGCTATTATGATATTGGAATTCAGAAATCCGTTATATTGCGGTTAGCTGGATATATTGAGGATTTCCAGAGCAAGTATGGCAAGTGGAACTTTTACACATTGTCTAGTCGATTGGTAACTCACGCAGCAAGTATTGAAAAAGAGCAATACAGTCGGTTTGATAACTCAGATGACAAGCTTATCCATTTGGGTAATGCTCTTGCTGTATTTCTGTTCTATGGGATATTGATTTTTATCGGTGTTTTCGTTTGGATTTACGAGTTGATTAAGTGAATAGTAGCTCTTCTGAAATGATTATGAATGCTTGTAAAGTTTGTTATATATTTTATTGCTGACTCTTTGTTTTTTCAGAAAACGTATGTTTGCTTTTCTGCTGCATTGTATATCACATGTAATGTTTCGTGATTGCGTTACATATTCTAGCCAATCAGAGCTAACAAAGACCTCATTGTAACTTCTTGTAACTGCTAAATAAGTTGCTGAAAATACGCCTGAAAAGTACGCTAAAAAATAAATTTTGAGAAAGAAGATCCCTCAAAAGTCAAAAGCTTCTAAAGAAAGACAACATTTCTGTCTCTAGATACCAGAAACTACGTTGCGTAAATTGGTTTGTCCATTGTATTCGATATGTGATTTAAAAAGTCATACAAGTGTTTCTTATTTTGAGAACTATTTATGTTCGCTAATCTGTTGTTCGATTTCAGGGATTTCCTCAGTTGATAATATTTACAAATTCCGTCCTCCTTTCTCGTAATGCACAAAATAGCGACATCTTATTTTTCCGTTCTCTGCTCCATACTAGGTCACTGGAAGATTTTGCAATTACTATTTTTAGCACATTTGAGTCGTACATATAGCTGTATCGACTCCTCTTTACGAACGGAACATTGTCATTGGCGACTGGTGACAAGTTGTCGGAACTAATAAAGCATGACGGGTTATGATTCATAACTTTTGAATCTATTTTGGGTACCTGACTCCTGGGGTTAACGGACAATGTACCACCTACTTCATTCACTTTATTTTAGTCGAAATTTAGTCAACATTTCGTTCTTGGAACGAGTCACTGTAAATAAACCCGGAATCTTCTCACACTACATACTAGATAAATTCGAATATTGATGGAGTCATCAAAATAAAATGTTTTGCATCCTGTTTGTATCGAAACTCAACGTATTTCATTCAGATCAAATAAACATATTCGATGATATCACAGATGCTTTTCTTTTTTATTTTGTATCTCATTGAATGCAACGTTACTCATTTTCTATTTTACGGAATTCTGCTCTTCTGTATGAGGCGCAATGATGAACAGTGCCACAACTTTGGATTTCAGATTACTAACTAACATAAGTTAAAATTGTACTGGCGCAGGTATAAAAGCAAAATCACGGATAACGATGATATCAGATTGATACGTAACTTGAAGCGCAAACAGTATTCCCATAAATATATAACAATTTTGAATCCAAGTTTCTTTCTGAAGACACGAAATGGACCTGGCAATAGTTTCAGTTGTAATTGGTGTCATTCTTGGAACATCAGCAGCCCATCAAAATTGCTCAAGTAACCAGGTACTTAAAAATGAAGTTTTTAAGGTCATATTTTTCTATACCCATTTTATATATTTTTTTAAATTGCAGTTCCAATGTACCAACGGAAAATGCATCAAAAGAATCCATCTATGCGATACGTACAAGGACTGCGAAGATGGCAGTGACGAGCTTCCAATTTTGGATGGTCAACTGTGTCCGGGTTGCGATCAGGATGGGGTACTCCGAATTACTACAAATTATATCAAGTCGTCCTTTTTTGTGTCGACAATCTTTTAATTCTCTTGACATAATTCTGAACACACAGTCGTGGAAATGTAAAACTGGACAGTGTATCAATACAACTTCCGTATGTGACGGAAGTTATAGCTGCGCTGATGGGAGCGATGAGCCTCCATTTATCCATCCTGATTTATGCCCAGCTTGCACAGAGTCGGAAGTAAGAATTCCAAAATTCAACAAGAACTCGGGATTTATTATACGCCCATAATTGAAATTATTATTTTTTGATAGTGGAGATGCGATAATGGACAGTGCGTTAACCAAACTCAAGTTTGCGACCTTAACGTTAATTGTTTAGATGGCAGTGACGAACGACAAGGCTGTTACGCCTGTCCTGAAGGAAGGGTAACTATAATTATTACTCCGTAAATGTAGCCTTAATGAATTGAATACTATCAATGTTGTCACGTTTTTAATTCATTTAGTTCCAATGTACGGGTGGCGGCTGCATTCCACAAGCATTTATTTGTGACGGTAGGCACATTTCTATAAATATTTCTTTACAGTAATTAGATACTTGAATATAATTTACTAATATACTTCTGTATAAAGGTCATCGTGACTGTTATGACGGAAGTGACGAAACCGATGTAGCATGCCAGTGCACAAGAGATCATGTCCGCTGCCCTACCCCATGGGAT
Organism: Sinella curviseta; assembly: GCA_004115045.4. Taxonomy (NCBI): domain Eukaryota; kingdom Metazoa; phylum Arthropoda; class Collembola; order Entomobryomorpha; family Entomobryidae; genus Sinella; species Sinella curviseta. The sequence goes on from CM023203.3 coordinate 984,536, forward strand.
TCGGCTACACCAACTTGGAGGCAATGTGAGACTTATTGAGCTTCATTTTTCACATTGTGCTAATGCATGGCTTTCGATATTGATATTATTTCACTTGATGGTATTTTTCATAATTGAAGGCATTCCTCGTGAATATTTTTGCGACGGGATATCAGATTGCCTGGGTGGCACTGACGAAAGGAACTGCACTAGGATCTAAAGGGAACTGTATCACGTTGCCCCAGTCCTAAACATCAAGTTGTAAAAATTATCTTTACTAACTATAGAGAGACATGTCGACACGACAAAAACCCAATTGAAAAAGTTATCGAAAAGGCCAAATAATTGATGATAATACAAAAATAATGTGTAAATTGCTGCACTACATTTAAAAATTAAAAATGCAATAAAAAGATTTTATGAAAGGCAGGGCAATAAAAGCATATTTTGTTTCATACAGTTTCCAACGCCATTCATATGGAAAACAGAATACAATTTTTTTTTCATTCCATTTGTTGTTGTTGTTATTGTTTTGTGAGTTTTTTTAATAGATTTAATTAATTGGGTTGTCAAGTCAGCTCCACTTGCATTAAATAATTGCATTAAATTGCATTGTGTTTTGTGAAGAAAGGAGCGTGTAATTTTTTTAATGATACATCAAACAAGAGCGGTAACGTGTTAAAATAAAATGGACAAAGTTGATAAGCATTTGCGGTGCCCCATTTGCTTCGAGATCCCACCAGCTGAGATATTCCAGTGTCGACAGGGTCACCAGATTTGCAGGGATTGTAGTGGTCAGCTCCAAGCATGTCCCTGCTGCGGGGTCAGGTTCGATATCCCCAAAATCCGGAACCGGGGCATGGAGTCGCTCCTGGACGCGATGGAGTTCGAGTGTCTGCACAAGGGGCAAGGCTGTCCTGATAAGCTCCAGCGAAAGGATCTCATGGAACACTCTTCCAAGTGTACTTTTCGGTAAGAACTGATAACTGTCCGTCATTTCTTTATTAGTTAATATTGCAATAATTAATCATGACATCAATTAATTGCTGCTTTTGAATATCCACAGGCCGTTCCACTTCTGTAAACTGCTCGGCTTCAAGACCTGCGACTTTGATGCTGATCGCCAAATCCCCGCGCTGACCATCCAGCATCTCCAGACAGCTCATGGCGTCGCCGTGCTCCAGGCCAGTGACTTTGACATCTCCCTTTTGGCAGGCGCCCTGTCTCCTCCACTCGCCCCCAACCAAACTTTCACCGGATTATCCCAGCCCACTCTGATTAAACTGGAAGCGGACAATTACGGACCAATGTTCATGGTTGTGGGCGCCATCATTGGCGGAAAAACGTACGGCTGGATTTGTTTGTACATGAGCGACTCTCTGGAGGAGGCTTCCAAGTTCCGGTTTCAGTTTTCGGTTCAAAATGTGTGCGGAAATGGTGAGGTGCGTGTCAACACACATAATATCATAATTATTATGCATTTATTTATCTAGGTATTCCATCTGACCAAAATAATCCCTCTAATGATAACAACTGCTTTTGCAGGACTGCGAATTGAACTGGAAAATAACACCGTCTCCTTTCAAGAAGTTTGAAGATTTGCTGAAGAAGCCTCCAATGTTCTTCCCCCTGGCCTTCTTCAAGGATCACGTCGCCGCTCATCTTCCTCCTAACGTCCCGTTAAAGCTGAAAGTTGGAATCACGAAGAAACCACTCCAATCTGGACAGAAGCGCCCTAAGCATTTTGAATTTTGAATAGCCATTTATTTTATAAAAAATGTAATGCTTTGTTATAGGAGTTTCTGATAAATTGCATGTAAACTTTTTTACTTCATTCTATACCTGCCCATTAGTTTTAGTGCAGCTTATCAGTGAACTTTTAAATAAATAAGAAGGGCCAGGTTGTCAATGATAATTTATGTTGTCGCAAAAGAAATCAATAAGCATAAATAAATTCTGAAAAAATTATATTTAATTATTTGCTCACAAACAAGTTTGCTCTCAACTTTTTTCACAGTTAAAACCGTCCCGTTATTTCTAAACTTTTCAATTAATTAAATCAAAATTTTCTGTGAATCAATGCCAAAATGTCAGTGTCAGTCATCACTGTCTTGTAAGTTCATAAAATATTTCAGCAGCAGTATTATTAAAAATTACGTACATTTTAAATCATAAAATGTTCTAAACTACATTTTATTAATTTATTCCATTTAATGTAGATTCAGGTGGAGTGTCGTGAGAGATTCGACGGGCAAAGCCATTGGCTGGCTCTTTCCGTCGAACGGATGGGCCTTAGAAATCAACGGCTTGAAACCGGAAGACCGGGCCAACTTTATCCGCGCAGCCATGACCCAGTTCCACCAAGTCTGGGTGGAGTTTGTCCAGGAGAGCCACACCAACTTGCTAATGACGTCCCAACAGAATCCGGATCTTGGCACAAGTTACTATTCGGACCCTCCATTTCATGTGGTCACCTCCAGCCTGGCGGTTTTGGCTTCTCTTGGCTTCAACGTGGTCGCCTCCCATTCCCATGTCGCTTTCTATGGCGGATTAGGTCCTACGTCAGTCTGGACGTTACAGAAAAAGTGAAAGCCAGCCAACAAAAATTTAAAAGTTTGACCAGTGAACCCTTATGGATACCCTATTAACTCTCTAAAATCATTTGTGTGAATAAAGGAATTTGCCGTACAAGAGAATAGAACAAAAAATGTTTTTTTAAATGAGCATAAAATAGTTATACGTTTTATTTTTCAATCATTTTTGCAACAGCCAATTAATTTGGATAAGTGGATCAGGATAATTATAAGTAAATACAATAATATGATTTTCTGTAAGGAATGTATAAAGTAGTACTTCGACTTCCGGTCCAGCGTATCAGTGAGAGTTGAGCAGGATCGCGGCGGTGGTGACCATCCCGAGGATTCCTTGGAGTGGGACCGAAGATCGAACGGAAGGAGCACCATTTGCCCATTTGGCTTCACATTTGGGAAGACAGTCGAGATTGCATCCGTTGGTGTTGCAAGTGCAAATGTGGGCCGGAAAGTCCTGTTTGGGCGGATCTTTCGTTCCTGTGGTGGCCTGGTCGTAGCCACTATATTTGCACTCGTTGTAAGCCTGCCAGACCTTAACTACTGTCGTTTTGATGCACTCCAAGTCTTCGCCCAAGTACTTGGCCCAACACTTGCGCTTTTCCAGGCCGATACAGTCAAATTCTTCATGCTTGGTCCCGTTCGGCGTTGTGTACTTGAGGAAGTAGCAACTATCCTGGTATTCCGACAAACAGTCGGTCAGACACTTTAGCTGTTGCTGGATCACACGCACCTTTATTCGGGTCAGGTCTTATACGGAGACATTGGAACGCGAGGCAGCCGTGGGGGTGGTCAAAGAGTCCTCCTCCAAGTACCAAAGCCAAGGTCATCAGAAGCTTCAGAGCGCCTCCTCCTCCCAGCAGCAACATCTTGAATCTTGAGGATAAGATCAAAGTCAACTGGTCAATCAAAAGATCATTTGAAGATTGACGAGATGTCTTTCCAGAGGTCACAGGTCAAGTCTTTATGGTGGCGTCGGCAATCTGTGCTAGACCAAAAAAATGAGATTTTTTTAAAACTAAAAAAACACTTAATTACCAACGGGAAGGTATCCATGTGTATCAAATTAATTACCTGTTCGGAGTCCGAACTTCGGACTGACTAAAATTACTTGTTCAAGAGAAGTAGGTCGACGATTCGGGCCACACAAAACATTTCAAAAACCAGCGGCGTGGTTTTCTCGATAAAGTTGCTGAACCCAAATGAAATCCTGGCTGGAGGGCATGATCTGAGGAATCTTTGCAGGTGCCCGTACTGCTTAGCCCCTATCGCTCCTTTCTGGTCCCTTATGACCTTGTCCAGTTTGTGCAGTGACGTTTCGGACTCCAAGTTGACGTCTCCCGCAAAGCTGTAGATGATCACAAGTATGAGAACTGAGTTAACGAGCCCACCACCAAAAAAGATTTTGAGCAAGACCGGAAGTCCTGATGCATCAAAGAGTCCGAAAAAACAGCAAATCTCTCCAACGCCGGCATCCACAAGAAAGCCGAACGTGATTGACTTCATGCACTCGGTGTAATATTTTACGGTTATTTGGGAGGAGCGGTAGGCTACAAATTCGGGCGTAAATGACATGGTGTCCGCAGTCGTAGTGGCGACGACCCGCAGCTTAGTTTCAAACATTCTGAAATTAAAGAAAATCCATTGAAGCATATCTGCAGTATAACCATTGACCTTTAAACTTTGAAGGGAATATTAACCTTTGAACGATTCGTTGAATATGTGAGAGTTCCAGAGTCCCAACCACCAAGTCAGTTACAACGCCGTATGACTGGATGACAATCATTGTCCAGACGAAATAGTTGGCCACAAGTAGCGGGATGGAAATCAAGACAACAAGTAAACAGGAAGCTACAATATTTTGCCGGACAAAATAGTAGTTCACCATCCACATTACATTTATTGGAAGGTCTGGATAAATGGCTGCTGCGGCTGCCAAGCAATGTGGAAACATCCATTTGGCGCACTTGCTGATAAGCCCACAGACTAGTCGTGCGCAGTTTTCTTTATTCGTCAGTATAGTTTCTACGAATTAAGAAAATATTTATAGTTAGCTACTATAAAACATATAAGCCTTAAATTTACAATAAATATTACCGGATGAATATTTGCACTCGAGCCTCATGAGGGCATTAAGAAATGTAATGTATTCGGAGATGTGCATTCCCCGAATTCGGTATTTTTCCGCAATCGCAAGAGTAAAGATTGCCGTCATAAAACAGAATACGGCATGTGTTTTTGGGGATATCGGATTGGGGGCTGAACGGCCGGGGGGATTTGGGATACCAGTGACAGCATAAAGTAAGCTTGTGGAACTTACGATGAGTAGGATCCCGGATCTCACTAGAAACCAGGCATTATATTTTTTGCTTCCATGCGGGACGTAAAATTGTTGATATTTGGGACAGTATTCCAGCAGACGCCCGTTTATTCTCGGATACAGCTCGTTAGCTTCCAGTAGGAATTTGATGATGGACATTCGTGCATTCATGGTGCCTATTTTTATCGGAGCAGAGTTTGAAGCAAGTGAGTTTGTCATCGGCGAATGTCCAAGTGGAAGTGAAGGGCAGGTTATATTGCACACGTCTAGTGGGATTTGGGATGACGATGAATAACCGAAGGCTTAATTGGTCGCCATTTCGATGTAAAAATTACCTGCCATGTCAGAAATGATTTTCTTGTCGCTTCATTATATTCAGCAGCACGTGGGTGTAAATTAAATTGATTGATTATCTCTATCCTTTGAATTATGTATATTCCTTTATGACATACTTATTCTATTTTTGACACGATTTTGGGCTTCTATTTCATTACATCATCGCGTAATGAAATAATGTAGTAATTAAAAAGCTATGTCTACATTTCTGTGCAAAGGTTGCTGTTAGCTAATTAATACATGTACTACACGTTTTGCAATTATTTAAGCACTGCAATTTTTAAAGCTCGTGTCAGAAATTGTCTTGAAGCTTGATCTGATCCTGATTTTCTAACCTTGTATGGTGGGACTTTTTTAACGAATGGTATTATATGTAAAGTATGACTGCAATTTAATTATCAATTTGCATGTTAAAACAATTGACTATATTTCGTTTCACTGATTAATATCTTGTATGTATGTACATACATATTATTTGATTCAATATTATGGGGTAGCGTGAGAACAAAATTCTCAGCGTGCCCTCAAACATGTGCCCCGTGTGTCGTGTCGGTTTGCTTACTCTTCTGCGAAGCAGCCACACAGCTGTGAGCTGATTCTGTTTTCATGCTCGTCTCACAAAAACATAAACACTCAAAGCTCTCATTCATGTTCACGCACTGGGCTCCAGACTCGACCAAAATAAATCATTTGTTTCGCCCAATTAATGATAACCAAGTTAATTAGAATCATCGTTACTATGTTATTTAAATTGTCAGTTTAACCATGGAATAAGAGGAAATTCTTCATCTAATATCGTGGTTTAACTGTGAGTGTGAAAAGATGGGAAGGACAATTGGGTGTAAAAAGTGGGGCACAGGCAGGAAACGGAAGCAGGTGCTTGTGGTGAAAACGGATTCTGAAGATGAAGGACCGCCGCTGAAGGAGGAGCAACAAGCTTATCAAGTGGAGGAAGATATCTCAAAGGAAAGGTGCCTTATCTGTTCGGAAATTACGGCAAGTAGTCTGCCAAACTACAAATTTGATGGAGGATCCGAGTCAATCCTGTTGAATGAGCAGTTATGGGCGACATTCATTCTTCGAAGGATCCTGGAGCTGCCTATGTGGAAATTTGAAGACATTTTGAAAACTGTGGGACTTGGCATTCATCCTGGAGAGTGGTTTGTTGTTTGTGACATTTGTTCTAAGGGCCTGGTTCAGATTACCGAGATTCAGAAGCAAGTTAGAAGTCTTCAGAGAAAAGTTGATCAGCTTCAGGGAGATCTGAAAGAAAAGTTCAGGAGTAGCTTGGAAACTGGGGACGTGGGAGGGGGCGTTTGTAATAATGTGAGCCAAGAGTTAAGAAGCTTTTTGAAGTTTCTCGTTAGTCAAGCACCGGCACCAGAATCAGAAATTAAAGAAGAACTGGATTCACATAAGCCATGTGACGACGCAGACGAGGCTGCTCTGACGCCACATGATCCAAGTCAAGATGCTGAGGTGGTGGAGGAGGATGAGGAGGAATGGAGACCTCCTTCGGAATCCGGTTCGGAGTGCACCTATCCACCCGAGCAGTTCAAGAAGCAGGAAAAGTCGCACAAGACCAGGAGAGGTAGCGGTGAAACTGGTGGTGGAAGTGGGAGAGATTATTCCTGCAAACTTTGCCCTCGCAAATACTACTCTGGTCGATCCCTCCAAAGTCATCTGGAACTTCACCGGAACACGAAGCTGGTGGGGAATGGGCGATACAACTGCAGCCAGTGTGGGACTCCCTACAAGAGCGTGGCGAGTGTCAAGCTCCATTTGAGGAAAAGTCACAGGCTGTACCTTCATCCTGCTTGGGAGAAGAGCGACGAGCCACAGTAAGTTACCTGATTAAATAATGTTTTAATTAATAAATGCCGCAATTATAATTTGACTTTTGACATTTTGGTTTGATTACTTTTAGGAAGGACTATCTGTATTCATGCAAAACGAAGAAGGCCGTATTCGCGAGGATCAGAGCCAAGTCAAAAGGCAACAAGGATGATGATGACGTCAGTGGTCAACCAATCAGCTCAACAGAAGAGGATCCTTCCGTTGGAGAACACTCGTGCAAAAGCTGTCCCATAAAGTTCGAGAATAAGGGCCACCTCCAGAAGCACCTCAGATACCACGAATTCACGAAAAATAAGTACAACTGTCGCTACGACTGCGCCCGGTGCGGCGCTCCCCTCCAAAATTTCATCACTCTACAACGTCACTATCGTGTGAAGCACAAACTGAGATTCAGTAAATTGTGGGAAAAGGACAATGCGACCTCGCAGGAGGACTATCTCACCGATCCAGACAAGATGGCTGAAAACAAGGAGACGACGGTGGACAAGGAAATTTGCGACATTTGCGGTTTTGAGGGATCTACTAAGCAGATCATGAAGGAGCACACGTTCCATGTAATCAATTATTAAAAAGATAATTAATATTTATTGTTTTTTTATAAGTATAATGTAATGATTTCCTTTAATTTACTTTTGGTTGCAGCACAAAATGTTTGACAACTCGGTCGACCCATCCGTCTCCACTACAGAACTAATCTGCAGCATTTGCAAGGCGCTTTTCATGGGACGCCGCCAGCTCATCACCCACAAGGTCAACCATCACGCGGAGGAGCTGGACCTAAAGGTCTTCAAGTGCTCCTATTGTCACCAGCAGTTTACGAGGAAGAATGCGGCGATCGGGCATGAAATGCGGATTCACAAGAAAATTGGCAAGTACCCATGCGACCAGTGTGATTACAGTGAGTTCATATATAAATATAATTAAACATTAAATGATCATTAGACCTGGCACTGTAATAATTTGTTGCCTCCGATTTCCGTACAGGTGCGGTCACGACGAATAACCTACGAGCCCACTTGGCCAAACACCGGGACACCCAATTTCTTTGCCAGTACTGCCCCGCCCGCTACACTTTCGAGCAAGCTCTTCACCAACACATCCGTCGCTATCATCCAGACAAGTTTGTTCCAGCCCCAAACAGAAATCTATTTGCCGGCGTCCCTGTAGAAAAGCTGAGCTCGGAAGATACGCCCACGTACAACTTCAAAATTCGTCAATTGCAGCTGGAGCAAAAGGAAATTAAGTGTAAGTACTGCGAATCCGTGCTGCCCCACAAGTTGGCCTTCAATCTCCATCTGAAGGAGTCGCACAAAGACCTGTACAGCTTCCGGTGTGACCTGTGCGATAAGACGTACGTGAGCCACGCGAGTCTTCAACTTCACAGGAAAGTTATCCACAGGGAGAATGACAAGCGGGTCAAATGCGCTTGGTGTCTGAAGACGGTGGCACATCGAATGTATCTCTACAGTCATTCGACAAATTGCCGGAAGAAGCCGAGGGATGGAAAGGGTCCTAAAATTATGGCGATGGAGTTGGAGGAGGAAAGGGAGAGACAAGTGAAGACAACGACTCAAGTTGAAGCTAACGTCCAAATTAATTAGCTATAGATACCGTCACCAAGAATGTTTTTTATATCAACGTATTTATTGCATCAATTAAAAAATAAACTCGACTAAAATTTGTGCATTTTAAGTTTTCGTTCGTAATATTCTTGATTTCTTCGACTGGCATTACAATAATTACAAACTGGTAAACTGGATGGTAAACGACGCAATCAAAAATGGTTACACAATCTTCAATAATTACGGGCGGCGTAAGATGAAAAAACGTCATTTTAACAGAATGTATTGTGTCACGTTGCCCCATAACCCAAAATATTCATTTGCACTCATAGTCACTTTATAATTGCAATGTTTGCAGGTGGAGGCAGATAGCCAATCCTTCACATGGAAAATTAAAAACTTTGCTGTGGTCCGCCAGTCTTCGGCATTCATGGCGACCCAAAGGTTTGGATTCAGCGCTGGAGGAAGTATCGGACTGCCCACATCCTGGACCTGCTTTCTCCAGGAACGCAGCGATGACAAGTCAATCGGGATTTATTTCAGATTGCTGGAGAAGCCAGATGGGACTAACGAGGTGAACGTCTCGTTTGGTGTCACGGTAAAACGACCTGATGCAAGCGGAAATGACTTTTTTCATTGTGAAGGTGTGTATTTACATGAATCTATATTTTTCACTCCCTGCACGACATAGGTAATTACGTAATCATGATATTATTTAACGTTATAGAGCCACTGAAAAATATGGCTATCAAATATGGAGGATGGGGATTCAGAAACATGGTCCCTGGATATGAGTTTGTGAAAGTGCCACTGGTGGAGGGCTGCCTAGTCATTGACATTGATTTCACGCTGTACGCGTCCACACTGGAACCAGTTTATGGGAACCTGACAATCTTCAATGCCACGTCGCTTGTGCAGTTGAGCGAAGATCTTGGTCAAGTTGACACGTTGGCAAGTCCCAGTGCCAATTTCGTCACTAAACTCTTTTCCAAGGACGGCATCGAATTTCCTGCAAACCGGGGAATCCTCTCGGCAAGGAGTCCAGTCTTTCAGCGCATGTTTGCAACCGAAATGATCGAGGCGCTCACGGGCGAGGTACGGATTGATGACCTATCCGGCAAAACGTTGAAAGTGCTTCTTGGCTACATTTACTCGGGGACCCTTGATCAAGACTGGAAAAGTGCTGAGGTGATGCAAGAGTTGGCTTACGCAGCCCGCAAATACGACCTTGACCTGTTAACAAAATTTCTAGATGGCGAGATTCACGAGAAACCTGTGTACAAGACTGTTGGAAATCAAAGAAAGGGGCTCAACTTTTGGCAAAGGATTTGGAGAAAAAAGAAAAATTGAAGTTGTCCCTAGACCTGAGAAAAAGCTACGCGTGGAGGTGGCCGTGTTAAATATTTTTATTTGTGAACTCTAGTATTTCTACAAGTCGCCCTAGTCAATTAATTAATTAGCCGATTAATTTTTTATTTAAAAATGCTAAATGAAGAATAAAAGCAAAGCTAAATAATGTACAAATTCAGCTTCGAATATTTCTTTTGGAATTTTCTATGTACGGCGGAATTGAAGGTTGTCTCACGATGTCCTCAAATTAAAATCATGAGAAACATTGAACGCCGTTTGCTCTTCATTCCTCCCAAAAAGCATTTTCACAAAAGTTTTGCAATCCCGAAATTATTGTCGCTACCACCTTGCGTAGTCGTGTTGTTTGTTGTTGCCAAATAAAGTTAATTTCGCAATTTCTCAAAATTATGATCATTATTGAAAAAAGTTAGTCAAAGGATTTGGATTTGGTTAATTGTAGGTGTCATTATTATAACAATAATTAAAATCACGTCTGGACGCGAGCGGAAATGGCTACACAAGCTATAATAATCAAAAGCGGGGTATGGGGAGATATTGTTTTAACGAAAGAAAATCCTTTATATGTTGATTTTTACTGAAAGCCTTAAATTAATTTACTATTTATATTTTTTGACATGTTGCAGGTTCTGGCAGACAAGCGGTCCTTCAAATGGAAAGTCGAAAATTTTGGTGCTGTTCGCCACTCCCTATCACTCATTCATGCTCAATCGTTCCAGTTCAGCGCTGGAGAAAGTATCGGGTTGCCAACTAGGTGGTGGTGTTTTCTCCGTCAAAGCAAAGAGGACAAGTCAATTGGGATTTTCTTCAAATTGCTGGACAAACCGGATAGTGCTAAACAGGTCAACGTTTCATTTGATGTAATAGTAAAAGGGACTGATGACAGCAAACCTGCTTATTTTCATGGAACAGGTAAACCTTACTGAAAAGCCGTTGCAATTTATTCTGTATTTGAGATATATTCAGTACATTTGGTAAGTTGCCGTCAAATAATAATTTATTATTTAACCATAGAATCACTTAAAAATATGACCGACACACCTACCGGGGGATGGGGATTCACAAAGCTAGTCCCTGTGAAAGGTAAATTACCGCTGGTGGACTGCTCCCTTGTCATTGACATCGAGTTCACGCTGTACGCAATGAAGGACCATCCTGTCATCCTTCCAGACGTTGGTGAAAAACTGAGGATCTTCAAAACCAAGTCGCTGGAGCGGTTAAGTAAGGATCAGAGTGACATTGACACGTTAGCGACTCCAAATGCCAATTTTGTTACCAAAGTCATCTCAGTGGATAACGTCGAGTTTCCTGCAAACCGAGGAATCCTTGCTGGTATGAATATGAAACGAATAAATTGTTACTTGTTAAAAATTTTTAGAAACTTGTATTGAATTGATTATCTTTCAATTATAGCAAGGAGTGCAGTCTTTCAACGAATGTTTGCCACCAAAATGAAGGAGGCGGAAACTGACGAGGTTCGTATTGACGACCTATCCGGAAAAACGCTGAACGTGCTGCTTGGCTACATTTATGCGGGGACCCTTCACGAGGACTGGAAAAGTGCTGAGGTTATCGAGGAGCTGACCTACGCCGCGCACAAATACGAGCAGGGACTACTAACCGAGTTTCTTGATGACGTCTTAGGAAGCGTGTGCAACAAAGAAAATGGAAAAAGGCTGCTCATTTTGGCGAAAAAGCTGGGGATGAAGAAGGCGGAAATGGAGTTATTCGCGTTCGTCAAAAACAATGCGACCAGTGTCGATGATATTACGGGTATTGTGGAGTGAATGTAATCCTAATTTTTTTATTTATAATTCTTCATTTCCCAATTTATAATTTTTATATCACAGCATTAAATATATCGTTAAAAAATCTTTACACTGATTTGTAACGAAAATAGGAGTTTTGTTTCATTATAACCGTATCCATTTTGTCAGCAGTTTTATCATTCCCATCATTACTTGAGCATGCCCTGAATTCTACTCAAAGTTCCGTTGGTTGGCACATTGGTCAGTCCCAGCACCTTACTGATAAGCGGCACAATGTCCACGTTTTTGATGGGGGCGCTGGTCGTGTAACCCCGTTTGAAGGCGGGCCCCTTGGCGATGAAAAAGACGCGCATTGCCTCGGAAGTGTTGATGTAGCCATGAGAGCCGTACTCTGTTGCACGCTTGTTTCGTACCGCTGCAAATAATAAAGTTATTATAATAATTGCTATAATTAAATAATTAGGTAATTATTTCTTTACTCCACTCACCCCTTTTCTTCTTGGACGACATTAAATTCTTAATGGTCCAGCCAGGGTCCGCGAGGGTGACATATTCATGAACCCTTCTGTCATTACAGTAATAGTACGGCTCGCCACACAGTTCCTCCTTCTTGAAAACCGTAAAGTGCTTGTTGCTCCGACTTCCGGATTTCAGCGCACTGTAAAGATCCGCGCTCTTGCCCCCTCGGGGTATCACCTGAACCACTGGCGTCTGGCCATTCACGTCCCTCACCAGCGTATTCTTATTGACATACTGACTCAAGTCAATGTACTTGTCCGAGAAAACCGTCTTCATCCCGTGATCGCTGAGAAGTATCAGATTGACCCGGTCGTAAATCCCCTCTGCCTTTAACCTGGCAATTAAACGTCCCACGCGCGCATCCGTGTTCTTAACTTGTGAATGGTGCTGGCGGCGTAAGGTCCCTTGCTGTGACCTTCGCCGTCGGGTTGATGGTAATAAAGATACACCAAATTTGCAGGCTTTCGACTGTCTGTCATCCAACCAATCACAGTGTTCACCCGGTCATCCCAGGACATTGCCGAGTCGAATCCCTTGAAATAGTGAGTGGGGTACAGGTCGCTATTTCTGCCGTAACCTTTTGAGGATCCGGGCCACATGTGGCAGCCGCTGTAGCCGCCTTGCTGCTGATTACGGATCCAGAGCGGAAGTACACGCTCGTCGTAATTCCAGAATCGTCCGCTGCTCTTCCCGTCCAACTTTTCCTTGTACTTTTCGTCATAGACGATGTTGTCGACGACTCCATGGGAGCCTGTGTACAGACCCGTGGCGATGGACTGGTGATTTGGGAAGGTTTTTGTGGGGAATGCGGGAATCATGTAGGGTGTCGTGGCACCTGACGCGGCTAACTCGTTGAGGATCGGGGTGTTGGTGGGGCTCATGTACGAGTGCCGGAAGCCATCGAAGGAGACCACCAAGAAGATTGGACGGTTGGAGAGTGAGGTGACGCCACCGATGCACAGGGCCAGTGTGCAGGCGACGAGAGATATTAAATTGGAGGAACCCATTTTTGGAATTTAAAATCAAACAGTTTGGGAAGATTCTTAAAAAATTTTAGACGGATTGAAATTATCTGATGTGCCCATGCAGAGAGCAGCAGGCAGAAGGACGAATTGGTACAAGCTCAAGTTCGTTTTTATACGATTTGATGAACCATTTGGGAGTAAAATTAGTTAAATATTGAAATAAAATATTCTGAAGGATAATGATAATGACAGTTTGGATTGATCCATGTCTGTAGCGCACGCGTAAGTAGTGCTATTGTTATTAAGATTTTCCGATAATCGGATCGGATTGAAAGCAAGTTACCTGTCTCATTCTGCCCCAATCGAATTGACTACTGGCAAACGAAAAAGAATCTCAGTACAAATTTAATTCTCATAATTGATTATTCGACAGAGTAACAGGTATAATAAACTCAACACAGCGAATTAAATAAATTAAACCATCCACGCCTCCGTTTGCGTCAGAAGTCAGTGGGCATGCATAAAATATTATGCATTATTTTTTACAACTTATTTTTATGCATCAGTTTTAACACATCAATAAATAAACCAATAAATTTGGCATCTCACATGATATCGGCACTCGGCACGTTTTCTGAAATCCTTTTTATTAAAATGGCATTATTATTCAATAAGTCATGTGCTCTCATGAACATGACATGTTACGTTTAAATATTATCATTGTCGTGAGGTGAGCAGCGATGATTCTGTTATCGAAGTGACTGGATGGTAACAAAACTGTTGCTGTTTTCTAGTAACTTGCAAGTTTCTTTTTCATATGTATTTAAATGCAAAACACAGTCACACAGTAATGAAATGCCATTTTTAATAATTCCAATTAATTAGACTTGTCTGATGACGTCAAATAATTTGATTTGCAATTAAAATGGTTGTTTGGGAACAAAGGAGGAAATGCCACAGGTCTCATTTTGGTCTCCGACCTGGGCTAATCTGTGGTGTATTATCAAGGCAAATCAGCAACAGTTGACGGGTCATCATGCCGAGGTCATGCACGTGCTCTAAGTTCTATTGCTCAGATAATAAAGTAAAGTAAATCATAATTTTGTATTTAATTTCTTGCTTTAAAAAAAGGTTATCATGTTTCTTTCAAATAGTCACATTTCTGAAGGCATTTCACAATAAATCTTATCGTCTTCCGTTACCCCGCAATCATCCCCTCAATCCTGCTTAAGCTTCCGTTGGATGGTACGTTCCCCAACCCGAGCACCTTACTAATCAGTGGCACAATGTCCACATTTTTAATTGGCGTCGGGGTCACAAAACCCTGCTTAAATGCAGGTCCCTTGGCAATCATGAAAACTCGCATGGATTCGGCAGTGTTCACGTAACCATGCGTTCCGTACACGCTTCTTCCTCCGCCACTCTCTACAAATATACCACTTATTTTAAACACTTAACTAATTAAATACAGTATTTAAGTTAATTAAGTGACAACTCACTCTTCTTACTCTTTGTCCCGAACTTCTGCAAACTCCAGCCGGGATTCGCCACCGTCACAAAATCATGAATCCGCCTCGATCTGCAGTAAAAATACGGTTCCCCGCAAATCCCCTCCTTTTTAAAAACGCTAAAGTTGAAACGCCCACTCTCCCTCTCCAAAATCCCCCAAAGCTCCTCCCCATCCCCCGATCTCGGGACCAATTGCATCACTGGTGAGTATCCGTGCACGTCACCAACCAACTTCCCTTCTTCCACAAACTGACCCAAGTCAATGCTCCGATTACTCGTCACCTCTGCCATTCCATGATCACTCAAAATCATCAAGTTGGTCTTGTCATACATCCCAGCTTCCCTTAACTTATCAATCAGATATCCCACACGCTTATCAGTTTCCCGGACCTGCGTCAGCGTTTCCTGTCCATTCGGTCCGTACGCGTGACCTGCGGTGTCGGGCTCGTGGTAGTACAAAAACACGAGGTTCGCAGGTTTCACCTTATCCGTCATCCAACCAATTACGGTTTCCACGCGCGCCTCCCAGGACACTTCGATATCGTAACCGTTGTAGTAATAGGTGGGAAGTAGGTCACTCTTGTTGCCATATGGCATGGATGACCCCGGCCACATGAGGCAGCCACTGACCCCGCCTTCCTTTTCGTTGTGAAGCCAAATGGGTAGGACGGCTGGGTCGTAGTTCCAGAATCGGGAGTCGTTGAAGCGCCCGTCTAACGTGGCGTTGTAGAGGGGATCGTAGAACACGTTGTCGACGATCCCGTGGGAGTCCGTGTAGAGACCTGTGGCGATCGACTGGTGATTGGGGAATGTTCGCGTGGGGAAGGCGGGGATCATGTAAGGTACCGTGGAGCCGGCGAGAGATAAGTTTGTGAGGATTGGCGTGTCGGTGGGATTCAGGTAGGAGCGGCGGAAGCCGTCGAATGAGACGACGAGGAATACGGGGCGCTTGGAGGAGGTATCCTTTGGAGGGGATGGAAGTGGAGTTGCTGAGGAGATGGTGGATTGGAGGAGGAGGAGGAATAAAATGTTGATTTTGATATCCATTTTGGTTGAGCACAGATTTGACTTGTTGTTGTGGAGTCAGAAAGAGAAGTCACCTTCATCATCTCAGCAGTTTCAGCCAAATGACCATCGTCATTAGTCATTATGCTCAAATGCATGTGAATGAACGGCAGAGGAAAAAATTGGATCTAAGTAATGCAATTAGCATGCTGCTTCATTGTTATATATATAATTTTTTCAGGCTATCTTAACCATATTCATTCGTAAATGTACACACGTATTTGTAAAGTATTAAGATGATTTTAGCTCATTCATATGCAATAATATACAGATCATCATTTTATGTATTGTTGACTTTGTGTGTGTATGTGGTCATGGTCTGTAGAATATGAATTGAAGATCACTTTTTTAAGTCGTGCTTAATAGGTTTGCGGTAACAGTCTGTACTGTAACCTTGTAACAGCCAACAGGCTAATTGAATTTAATACTTATTTCCGTAATACCATGTAACCGTTACAATATATGTAACGGAAACGGTATATATAACGATGCCATAAATCTCGGGGTGACGTGAGATTTTTAAAACCTTGAGTTTGGGCCATTTATTGAACGGTGAAATTGGAAATGAAGCGACCCTTTCCTATAAGCTTGTATTCAATTGCTACCTAAAATCCTAACAATTCCATTGTCCTGTCCTGTCGTTGAACATTATGTGCTTGAGTCATTTAAATAGCTATAATGCATCGTCCACACAAAAGCTGACCATTAGATAAAAAGAACCGGTTCGTTTTTGTGTAGGACGGTCCGTTCCGTAAATACAGGTAAATATACATAGGTGGTAGGTGTGTGAGTGTGTATACTAATGAGATGGCCAAGACAAATGAAAGTGACAGTAAGGAATACAAAAGTCCAGAGTTCATGTTATAATTTATAATGATACGTTCTCTGACTGCTGCTGTATTATAATTAAAGCTAGCTGTCATCCATGCAATCACGTCAAAGCATTTTCATAAATTTCATTTATTCAGGTATATGTATGCATTTATTATTAGCACGACACAGAGACCATATTAAGTAAGGTTGTGGTCTCTGAGAACGACATATTTTAGCTGGACAAAACATTATTTAGATTCTCTGTTCTCCTCTCAAAATTCTAAAAATTAATGCGTCATCATCCTCTTTTAAGCTATTTATTATTCTGCGCTCCGTTTTGTCATTCAAGATTTCCTCTCACTGGTCATTTCAATTTTGTCAATCCTCATTCACCTGTCATTCTTCAATGTGCCGGTCCGGTGATTTGATGTGCATGGAATTTTTGGAATGGAATATATAATATGTAAATACTTTAATTGCTAATTGCATATATATTACCTGTGAATAGGATGTAGATGACCTTGACGTTCATTTCGCTTTCAAATTTGCATGGGATTTACTACTAAGCATTTTATTTTACTATTTCCCATTTGCTAATTTTAAGTTTACATTTTGAATTTTAAAAACAAATGACAAAAAATGCGGAAATTAAAATTACCTAAACGACTGTATAATTAATTACCTAACCTAACTTACATAAATTGCATGCAAAAAGAATGCATGAAAAATGAACGCAATTGCACTTCCTTTGCTTTGTTCACTCTTGCATGTCATAATTTTAATATTTAGTGATTATGATAAGTCACAGCTACAAAATGTAGAATTTAATTAATCCATATTTAATTAAAGGGAATAATTAGGAAGAAATGTGGATCTCAATTAAAGTTTCAAACTAAATCTATCTATTAATTTTGTTGCATTTGTTCGACTCCATTCAGAATCGAAAGCCGTCCGGGATATCCCACGCACTCTTCCAAGCAGAACGAGAGCACAGCAACATGACTTGTTGTTGTTTTTTGGAGTGCTTTTAACTTGCATTAATTGTTTGGGTGCATTTAATATTTTTTTAACTTTAATTAGTTAAATGTTGTTGGCTAGTAGTTTTCAGGCGGAGAAGGCAACTAACTAATCCTGTAACTGTAAAGGCGCTCAGTTGTTAAAGCCAGCAAGAGAGAGATAATTAATTATTGCTCATCTGACGGTGGTGGTGGTAATAATTAATTAAGTTAATTATGGGGTTCCGTAAAAGGGGAAAGGCTGTTCTCCGCAAGGTGATTGATCACTGCTTTTGGAACGATGTCGTTCCGTCGGAGCCCATCGAAAAGTTGGTGGCGGAGAAGAAGACCTTTCGGATTACCTTCTACGAGCTCAGCGATCCTGGTTGCTTCAATGTCATCGAAACGGAAACGAAGGACGAGGGGATGGCTCGCCTCCGGAAGGAGATCGCAGCGGTCGTTAAAAAGTCGGGTAGGTTAAATAAATAAAGTGAACCAATAGGGGAGGAAGATGATTTGAGGAGGTCATGAAAACGGAAGAGGAGATTATGTAATTGTTATTTAACTTTTGTTTCATTGTTCTAGACTGGAAATTATGGGAGGATCCGTACGTTGGCGAAGTGGTCCTCGCCCCAAACCCTGGCAAAAATCACGAGTATCAGCGAGCAATAATCGAGACGATAAGCTTTGCGCCTGTCGATGTAAACTCCTGGGGTGTTTACTGCAGGACTGATGAGGAGTCCACCGCGCTCGCCTACTTTTTCGATTCTGGAGGATACTTTGAGGTCAAGTTGAAGGACATGAAGCCGGTTACTAGGATTATTATGAAGGTTATTATTAATTAGTTAATTTAACTCTTTAAAATAGGAATGCATGACAGGGTTTTTAATTTTTCATGTTACTTGTTTACTTAGTTCCCGGTGATGAGCTACAAAATCGCATTGTTCACTGAGGAGCGGTACAGCAAGCGGGGCGACCACATTCCGTTCCAGGGGGAGGGGCTGATTTGGAACCATGACGTGCAACGGCTTATGGAACGGGTCGTTAAAAGGGTCAATTTAACGCTGGATTTGAACATTGAAGCCACTAAGCTTTCCATGGTAAGATGACGACTTTAATGAGTCATCTTAGCCTTCAATTAAGTCTTGGAAAGCAACAAGCAAATTCTTAATTAACGAATGTCATTTATGTTTTTTTCAGTATCATGTGACGGATTTGTTCAACGTTTACCCCGCCTCCATCCGCTACGTCAACTCAATCTTTAACGCGTTCCGAATGCGGTTCCCTCCAGACCTGACCCCTATCCTCCTCACGGACCAGCTCGCCAAACTGAAGACCTGGGAATGGGAGCGTGTCCGGAACAAAACTTTGGACTACTCCAAAGTGACCGACAACTTTATCCAGAGGCACGGCGCTTATCGCAGGGTGAGCCGCTTGATAAGCAGCTTCCAGCCCGAGCTCGGGACCGAGGTCACGGGACAGATCACTCACGTCACGCGCTCCACCAGCGGCGGCCGAAAGTTCACGGAGATCCGCGTCATCCTCCTCAACGATCCCGTCCACATGAACCACGTGACCGTTCTCAAGAATCAGTTGGACCGCTACGGGAAGATGGTGATTGGATCCGGGTTGGATCCCGCTGCCGTTGGTAAAGACGGCATGTTCCTGTTTATGGTGGACAAGAAGAAGGAGTATTTTGGGAGGGGGATCGCGAGACTGGGGGAGTGGTGCCGGGCGGTCAAGGTTGACGAAGACTGGCTCTACTTGTTTGACTGGGATCGCTACGTTGATTTGAGGAGGGTGGAGGAGGGAGATTATCACTTGCGGGCGTTGTATGGAGAGTTTTTGAAGGTGCCTTGCTTGACCACTGTCTTGTGTCCACTGGGTAAGTTCCACACAAATAATAACAGTTAATTTTATAATTTGTTACTGAAAGGAGTTAATTTTAAGTTAATTGCTGGTTTCGATTTTGTTTGTATTGCAGAGGACGACGTTCCTATAACTTATCGAAAAGGACTGGAGCTGTTCAAGGCGGGAAGCAGGTACAGGTTCCGCGTGGAGCACGCCCACCCCGACAACGGGATTCATGAGGTCACCTGTCTCGGACCCACCCGGCCCACCGACAAGGTGGAACGCGAGCTGTTGTGGGAGGCGCATATTTGGGTCACTGACTCGGAGACGTCGAGCACCACCAGCAGCAACGACTCTGACTGAATTAATTACCGATTATTTTTTTAAACTTTAACTTGAATATGAATTTATTATTGCGCTCTATGTAATTTTTTACTCGTTAAATTTGCTAAATCAACTTTTATAAAAGCAAATTTAGAAAAGTTAGGTGAGAATCGTGCCATGTTACAATTTCGCTCAAAAATGTATTTTTATTTTGTATTACGCTTAAGTTATTTTTTCCAACGAAAATTAGTCTACAAAAGCGTTACTTAATGTATTTATAAATTATTATTTCGCAACAAAACCGTGTATTAACTTTGAATCGTGTTTTTATGATGATGATGATTTGTCTGGTTAAAAATAAATAATTGTTAGAAAATGCCTTTCGACGCGTCTCACAGTGCCCCAAGCATTTAAACAGCTTATCCAACGATAATTATAGATAGTTTAATGACGATTTGGTTGCAAGCCATTATCCGCCTCCTCCGTTTTTTCTTAGTCCATAAAAAAATATTGGCATATGTGCTATAATTAGCATTAAGTAGCCTGATGAAATGTCGGATGGATTTAAGAGAGAAGTGATGGAATGTCATCATGTCACGCATGTCATATCGTCACCGCTGCTATCGTGCGATAAAAATCGCAAAAGAAAGCACCATTCTGTACAGTCCATTGTAATAAGTGCTGTAACTGAATTAATAATAAAAAATAAGCAAAAACCAACGGTTTTTTGTTACTGCTTGAAATTAAAATGTCAGCATTTGGATGTAACCGCGTAGCCAGTTCTGGCTCAAGTGCAATTAGTAATTAATTCCGATGGGATAATAAATCATTAAGTTTCTTCGCCTTGAAGAAAAGGAAAGGAGAAAGAAAAGAAGAAACAAACGAGAATATTAAAACATTCCATTGGCCATTTCCATTTGAGCACTTTTCCATCCATTTCCACTTTATTTTTTTATATTCTCCATCCAACTCGCATATCAAAAAATGTCAGAAGGTAAATGACAGCAGGAGTCTGCCAATCAATACAGTTTTATATGCAATGCACTCGGTGCTATAATGACTTATCAAGGTGACGTGGGTCATTATTCATTAGGCCATAAGCGCTTTCTACGTTCCAGAAAAGAAAAGACAAGAAAACTGATATAATATCCACTCTGCCATATAGAAGCTATTATTACGAGCCACGTAACTCAGCATTTTCTCCAGCGACTTGAGCTCATTTGTTCGTTAGCACTTGAGTTCCAGAGTCGCTATTTCTCCAGAAAAAAATATATTTTTGTGTCTTACAATCCATGAGACTCAGAGAAGGGGATAAGTTAAAAAGTGCGACTCAAGAGTGTAAACGGCCTATCAACGGCTTATCATCATCATGTTCAACCTGTCCTTCCTCAAGAAGCTGGAGCCCTCCAAGTTGAAGTCCAAGCTGTTTTCCCACTTCACCCCAAAGCTGGAACAGGAGCTGACCAAGGACTCGATTATAGACGTCGAGACGGAAAGTGTCAAAGAGGTCGTGTCGCTGTCGCAGCGGGTCGCT
Source organism: Sinella curviseta (assembly GCA_004115045.4). NCBI lineage: Eukaryota > Metazoa > Arthropoda > Collembola > Entomobryomorpha > Entomobryidae > Sinella > Sinella curviseta. The sequence goes on from CM023203.3 coordinate 1,005,890, forward strand.
TCGGCGGAGCTGGTCAGCGTCCAGATATCGTAAATTCTGACACTTTTAGACGTGACCTGTCATTTTGATATAGTTGACGACTGAAATCGATAAGAAGGAGAGTGAGCCATTCTCTAAAACTGTTATTGCGCTGCGTGTGTGTACGCGATATGGTTTGAAATTTAAATTAAAAATCAATAAATTGTTTGAGTGTTCATAAATACTCAGATAATTACCTAAGTAGAATGTGTAATGTGTGTAGTCATAATTTTAAAAAAAAATGTTTTAAATTTAATTGGTGCAGTAGGAGTGAAGTTAATAAAAAAATCATGTTGATGCCATAACAGAAATCGCACTTGTTAATGTTTTAAATTTAATCCGTTTTTGAAAGGATTATTTATTTTCAGATGGTTGCATTAAAACGGAAATATGATTTCCACTTATTTAAAAGTGCATATAATTTGTGGATTTTATTGATTGTGTGTGGGAATATTTTGAGTTGTTTTTTGCTTTGTTCTCGTGCTGTATTGAAATTCTCAGGATTAAAAAAGGAACACATAATATTTACCTACGTAACAAGTTGACCTTAATTATATGCAGCAGTTCATCCGCTAAAATATTCATAGTGCATTCAATCAAAATCATATATAACTAAAGTAATGTAAGCAATCCAGAAACTTTTGCAGTTTGCAACGTGATAACGTGATTGTGGATAAAAGAATACATTACATTTACAACGGTTTGGTGGTCTGTAAGGTCAACTTAAAAACTATATTTTTCCTTCCGGTTTCTTGTATATTTAAGGAATTGCAAAAATTCATCTCATGCAGAAAAGAACATGCAATTCAAAATTTATAATATATAATAGTTATGAATGTGGCAGGGAACCACCAAAGCCATTCAATATTATGTCAAGAAATGTGCACCAATAAGTAATTAAATCAATTACTCTTAGCTGCTCGATGCACACTCTCTGGATATTTTTCTCGCTACTTATGTAATTACCTAATAAAAATGTTAACTGGATAATAATAAATTTATCGTTGCATTTGCATGGTTTTCACAAAGATGATGCGTACGGATTACTACATATACGTACGTAATACAATCTAGGTAAATATTTACATGCATGAGAATTTATTGTGAGATGTGAGATAATCTATTACCTATGCGGTGGAAATAAACTTATATCAAAAATCTACTTCCGCTTTAAATGAAAATGAAATGCATCTTATCTGCAGTCTTAAGATTCTGGGCTGTATTTTTTTTACTTTATTGGTATACCTACCTGCATTTTTATTGAAAATTCAGAGCTTTAGCGGAATAATCCACACTAGTTAACAGGACGTCAAGCTAACAGTAGCTGTAATTTTTAGTTTTTATATAAAAAGTTATAATTAATATTTCTAGTCATCTCAAGCTCGCTGACAGAGTAAAATTTTGCAAAATGAAGAATAATAGATTAAAACTAACAATTGTAATAATTTCAGCACTATGTTCACTCTCAGCAAGAGGTAAGCAAAATTAAATAGTTTTATGGCTGCACATTGTAATAAACATTAACAACTAAATATATTTTTAACTTTTAGGTAATCCGGCTGAAGAGCTCGGCAGATTTCCCTCCCCTACAAGACTCCACGTCCCCATGGAAACCCAATTTCGACAAATAAATAGCGCGTCGCCTCCAGATCCATATCCAAAATCCAAGGAATCCTTGAGTCTTCCATTCGTCAGCATGAATGAGCCTGAAACGGATCATGTAATGACCAACAACATAATTAAATTAACTGAGAAATTAAATATCTAGCCAATTAATATACGTGCCCATATGTATATTCCTATACACCAGATCATGCAGGATATCAAAGAAGGGCTCCAGTACGTTCTCCAGACAAGGAACAATTGGACATTCGCAATTCACGGAACAGGAACCACCGGTTGCCACGCAGTTTTGGATAACCTGGTCGAGCCTGATGATAAGGTGTTGGTGCTGATAAATGGGCAGTGGGGCGAGGTGATGGCGAACATGCTGGAGAGATTAGGTACTCATTTAAATGCATCTGAAACATTAGTCATTAAACCATTTAACTAATCATGATTAACATGTTTAGATGCGCAAGTTGTTCGATTGAACGTAGCCCCAGGCACAAGCTTCAGATTAGCCGAAATTGAAAACGCGCTTCGAATTCATCGACCTGACATTGTGGCGGTGGTCCAGGGGGAAAGCTCCACGAGTGTGCACCAGTCTTTGGACGGAATCGGTGACCTCTGTGTCAAGTAATTAACTTAACAAAACAAAAATAAATTTTAATGGTGGCTCTAAATACTTAAATTCTGTTAACTTTTTTTAGAAACGGAGCGCTGCTGGTCGTGGACGCTGTCGCGTCGGCAGGAATGACGCCAGTGTTCATGGACAAAAACAAAATTGACGCTACCTTCACAAGCAGTCATAAGGGACTTGGAGCTGCGGCCGGGCTCACTGGCGTTTCTTTGTCGCCCGCCGCAGTGTAAGCCGCCACCAATGCAATTAAGTATATTTAATTAATTTTAGGTGTTTTAATTATTTTAATTGAATATATGCAGGGAAAAGATCAAAAATAGACGGAGACCTCCGCGAGCCTTCCAAACAGATCTCCAAATGCACGCAGATCTCTGGAACGATGGGATCCGCTTCCACTCCCTCTCAGTGCCCCTTCTCTACTCACTCCGGGAGGCGCTGGCGACAATCGCCGAGGAGCGGATGGAGAACACCTTCAAGCGCCATGAAATGGCGACCGCGCAGCTCACGCGCGGACTCATGGCGCTTGGCTTGGAACACTTTGTGGGGAATCCGGATGAGAGGATGGTCGGAATCACGGCCGTGAAGATGCCGAGGGGGAAGGATCCTCAAAAACTTGCTGACTACATTTTTTCAAAGTACAAAAAAAGTTAATTGTCTTTAAATTTGTTAATATATATATGAATTGTTATTTGTAATGGTATTTATTGGGTTTTGCAGCCATAATATTGAAATATCCACGGGTCTGGGTCCTACAGAAAACCAGGTACTTCGTTTTGCCACTTTTGCTACGAATGCAAATGGTGGGAGAGTGAACAGTTTGCTGAGGGCGGTTAAGGATGCGTTGAGGTCAAGGGAAACTGATCTTTAAGGCTAATCATTATTAAGTCAATTAATTTATTGTAAAATATTTTATGTAATCTTCTGGTCAAAATCAGTCCGCACTATTTAATGCTTCGAATAAATTATTTAAATCATTTATGAAGCTGTGGTTAATTCATTATCTCACGATACCCCAAAAAATGTTTCTGGATGCAGTGAATTGGAGCTGGAAGCCCACTTAATTTAATGAGACGGTAATTTAGGTAGGTATTTAGGTAATGTTAACGTACAAAGATTTCTATTTCTTCTATTTTTTTAAATTGTTCGCGTGCGGATTTCACATTGTTGTTTGTTACGTACATTGTTACGTTCTCATGATTTGGTTGATGGTTCATGTCGTGTGCCATGGCTTGAGTTTGACAGATTTACCGTTCACAATGAACCGATCATTTCATTTGCCATTGTTCTGAATCTCAAATGTCATTAAAATGGAAAAGTTATGTAAGTGAAATGTGCAAAAGAGTTTTGTATGCAAACTTTAAGTTCTAAAATAGCAAGTGACCTCGACCCCGGTTACTGATCCGGGTTCAATGTCAAGAATCACCCAAATTAACTGCAATCGTTTTTTTGTCTGACACGTGCATGTGAATATCTTTGGTTATTACATTTTCTGTGGATGTCCAGCTCATTATATAATTGCCAACTTTTAAGTATAGGATATATAAATAGCCTAATGGAAAAAATGTATATACCGGTTTTTAGTTTCTGTAATTATTTTAAAAAGCTCTGACTATATCCATAATGGATAGTAAGAGATAAGATGACGATAATAGATCGGAAATTCATTCTTAAGTGCTCATGTCTTGTGTGCACGATGCACTTTAGTTCAGTCTCGGTTTTTTAAGTGACGCTAATTGCAAATTTTGTTATTTTTAGCAGATGAGCGAAAATAGTGGGAGGGCTGTGTTTAATGAATGAGTAAGTACAACTGTCTTGACTGCCTATATGTCTGCTGTTGTTGTCATCCGTTGTTTTTCTGGATCTGTCTGTTTCGCAGCCTTTTTTTAGAAATACGTTATGTACCTACATTTGTTATAGAAATAGAATGCGCTCATCATGTTTTGTCTGATTGATTCCTCATAACTCATAAATAATACATTTATATGTAGTCATGGCGATGCAAGCGGAATTATTATGTTTTTAAAATAATTATATGCGCATCCCATCATCGCTCTACTAACCATAGTCATTGTACATTGTACGTCAGTCAGCCTGAAACTAGATTAATCTGCAAAATTATCATCTATTTCGTTCGTAAATACTCATAATAATATTTTTATTTAAATGCCTTCTACATACTCGCTCTCGAAGGTAAACAAAAACATTCCACAAAATTGACATTGTTAACAAGAAACTGTTGTTGTTGTAGCTTGGTTTTGGTTGACACACACAATAATGCATGCAGTCTGTTTAAAAGCAACAGAGACGGGGACGACGGGACAGGATAACGATTCATTATTGACGCAAAACAAGGAACAATTGGAAAATTCCGTTTAGCTTGAAGCTGTAACGTTACGTACAATAACTTGTTTGTAGCGCTCCTACTCTCCTCTGAAATATAAGTAATCCTCCCACAGTTTGTTCTTGGGAAAAGAGAGGAAAATGTAGTAAAATGAATGAATCTAGTTTAGTTGAGGCATTACCGTCATCATTTTTATCAGATCATCTCTCCATTCACGAATTTCAGAGTATGAGGATGACTAGATGGGAGAATTGGCAGTGAAACAAAACCAGCTATTATATAACTTATTATAACAAAAATCATGCTCCATGACCGTACACAGATTCATACAGATGGAAAAACAGTAGCAGCAACTTGAGTAGGTACAATTATAATGTGTGTACTACTGGTAATAATATATTTATGTTCTACATGCATGTCAAAGCAACATTCGTATATTCGTAAATACAATTGTTGCATGCAGCTTTTATTACGAACAACGGCTTGTCTTCCCTTTCGTTCTAGAGAGAAAATGTGAACATCACTTTTACAAGTTCATTCAGTCGATGCATGGAAATCCAAGATGAAGCATCAAAAAAGTCTCTACTCCTCTGTTGCTCTGCTTTTTCTACAAAATCCCAAGATCTGCTGCGGTTTTCTCAGAGACAGACAGAGTGCTTTGTTCACAACGCGAAATTGTACAGTTTTCGGTTATGTCTGTTGTGGTGATGGGTCAGTACAGTCATTAGACTGTAACCGAACAGAAAATTGAAGCAGATTTTTTTCAAACAAAGGAAACCAAAATTCAAGAGCTCATCATTATCAACAGAATAAGATATTTTATCATTGTTTTTGTGTCACTGTTTATATAAGATTATATGGGACCCTTTAATCTTGTAATGAATGAAGTGGTTAAATATTTTGACAATAATAAATGCTTTGTGTTCGTGGAACTGACAGAAGTTAAATGTTCTGTTGTGTATCGCGTACAAATTAGAGCAGTATTTTATTTGGAGAGTCAAATAGTCAGTCAATGTCAACGGGTTTTAGTTTCGTAGAGTAAACTTGAACTCACATTGTGTATTCATGTCACCGGAACAAGATTATCATTTTTTGTGTAGTGGCCTGCCTGTGTGCATGGTTTAAAGTTCATGGAGATTAATAATAATCATTTTTGCCTGGTATGATTATTTTTGGCAAGGCTCATCAACGACAAAGAAAAAACCGGTTTTGAAGAAATGATCCATTTCTCAACATCCGCTCTTTTTTCCATTCCGACTTATCTCGTGAAATTGTTGTGAAGTTCATTCGTACTATTCAAGTAATTACTCGAATTGGCTGACTGACTGACTAATTTTGAACGTGATGGAAGAAAGAAGGAAAATGGCTAAAACGCTAATAATAAGCGCGTGCTCTACTGCATCTGCAAAAGATTTGCAAGTTTGGCAGCAAAAGTTTTGAAAAAAAGTTATAATATCTTGTGGATTTTTTTTGGATGCCTACATCCTTTCACCTTTATTATATGCCTTACTCCGTGGTAAGAAATTTTTTATACCTAATTAATTACTTAAAACAACAGGTTTCTATATATTTTTAGAAGTAAGCGAATCTATAAAATATAATGACTATTCTTAAATTGCCCATTCGTTTGAATCAAACACGGTTTCATCCGACTGAGCTTTAAAATTACATCCATGGTGATAGCGAATGGTAGTGACAGGATCCATGCAAAACTGTTGCATAAAATTTACTTTAGAAACAAGGCGCTAGAAAAATAATTCAAGCTTATCCTTCTTAATTCTTTCACCAGAATTGTTAGTTTCACGGTGCCGTGATCTTTAATATGTATTTTATTTGTCAGATTTAATATTTGTAAAACTTGTTGATATAAAGTGGAAATTTCCATAACCTCGGGCAAACCAACTAATTTTTCGGTAATTTTCCTTTTTCAAAAGGTCAAAAATTGAAAGATACAGGTGTAGGTGTAAAAACAACGGGAAACCCATATACACATTACGAGAAATATTTTCCAGTTTTCGACAAAGTAACAAAGTAATTTCAGGATGGATGAACCAAGAATATTCTTTATATTGACTGTAAATACAGAACAGTTATGACAGTTGTTTGTTTGCATGAAATCTTGCATTTTTTAAGGTTGCTATGCTGTGTCTAGGGAAATGAAATGACTAATCTTGCAGCTGCCGTTGTGTAGTTTCTTATGAACTTATGACTGAAATGAATCATGACTCAATATGATGAGCAAACGATTGATTGATGGTTGGTAGTTTGCCATCGAGATAAGTAAGAAGATTACTTTTATATTGGCTGCTGATTGACAAGCAGAATTGAATACCCACTTGTCTCTCTGTCTCTGTCATTTCACATTTCCGTCGAAGCACACATACGAAAGAAAAACTGATCTGCTCAACTATAAAAACATTATATGTGCTAGTTTTTAATGTTACTTCGTACTTGGGCAAGCTCAAATGGTTTTATTGTTAAATTCACTTCTTAAGGAAACTTGTATTATTTGGTAAATGTTCATAAATATTTAAACATTATGTCATACACATCCTAAAAAACCACTCTAACCACTCACTCGCTTTTGGTATTAAGATAGGTAGGTATACAATATGTGCACTTGATCTTGCCAAAATAAAATCCTCCTTTATTCATACATGCTTATTAATTTCATATGCGAAGAAATGAAATCTCTGGCTAAAATAATAATTGTGACTTATGATGATGATCATGAGAAGCATAAGATGTTTTTGAGATTTATTGGAGAGATATGGAAAGTTTTAAATCGTGTGACGATAATTAATTATTCATATAATATAGCCCATACTGTTTACAAGTGGAAACTTTCTGGTTACATATTATATAATTCATTCATATAAATCAAGAAAAGGGACACAAGTGGAGATGCAATTCACACTCCAATTAATGGATCCCAATAATAACAGTAAATGTAGTGCCGCCATGGCCCGTAACGGACCGTTGACGTAAAAAATCAAACAAGTGAACGTGTTTGACTCGGAGAACGTCAAACATGTTGTTTGCTTTCAAACTTATGAATGTACGTAATAAAATTGACGATCTTCATCTGTTGCCCGTTTTTCAAAAGGAAACCAAACCCATCCTGATTTTTGATTTATGAAAGTGCTGCTTGCTGCTGCTCACATTTTCCTACTCGTGTGTAGCATGTGCTCATTATATCTATTAAATTTGTAGATAAGTTTATATACAAAAGTCGTTTGAATTCGGATTATATTACATCATTAAGTCACGTAAGCTTAAGTTTCCTTCATTTCATATGAGTTTCCCGTTTCTATGTCTGTCCAGGTTCCTTTTTACATGGAATTGACAAATAATAAGTGCTTGTGTCAAAAATATATAATGATTTGTTATGATGACCCGAGGTCAAATCGCCTTCGCCTGAAAACGAAAGACTGGGTTTCACTCTTGTTGGGTGGGTGTTCTGTCTTGAAAGATGGTAGACTATTGCGCTACTTGGGTCCTCCCGTTGTACCCGGTTTATTAGGATTTTTTTACGGGCAAAAAGATTTTTTTTCTGTTTCGATCAGCAAAGCGAGTAAAGTTGATATTCATTTCAGCAGATGAGAAACGCGAGCAAATATCATCTTGGGAAAACACTTCACTTCAAAAACGAGTGGAGAAAGAGAGAGAGAGGAACTCAAAGACGATTTGCAGAGAAATAAATACTTATTTTCACAATCCCAATCCCCAATAATTCTTTTTAATGTGTATACATTCCTACATACATATTTATGTATATGCGTATACATTTTTTATCTGCTGATTTACTCATCATTTAATGTACAAATTAAGTTGTTTCATTTTGCGTTTCTGCTACTTCTCCTGAATCACGAACACATGACTAAAAATAATGTGCGACCTGTGCGCGAATAATAGAAGGGAAAGCGTTAACAGAAGAACGCAATAAAAACGAGAAAGAGTTTGAGGATTCACATAAAAACAGACAGGATCCTTGATCCTCCAACAGCAGCAAGTAATGAGAATCTGACGGTCAATCCGTTTATATATGCCCCGTTCCCAAAATTACCGAATACTACAACGTGCGATACGAAAAAAAAATATTATTTTTAGGATGAGAGAACGAATGTTGGGGGAAATCATGTTTTGTTTGTCAGACCAGGTCAGAAAAAATATTTATTTTGAGAAGAAATAAATGATGCTTCCTGCTGCTATTTATTGCAACAAGACGAGAGAGAGAGATAATCTCAAAAAAGTGTCATTACACACACATAAAACACTGTAGTATGTAGTAAGGAAGTTTGGAGTCTGTTTATGATGATGATGGAAGATATGATATTAAATTTATCTTAGTGACTCGGTGTGTGTGGGGAGTGACGGATAAACACAAACACAGTTTCGTTTCTATTTCCAATGGAAGCAGGAGCCAAGAAAAGCCAAGCACATTTTTATCAACATCATATTTTTCAGATCGTACAATATCAAATTACACACATCACATAAAAGACCAGGATAATGACATACATGGCGACGACGAACAACGACGGAAGTTATTTAAGCAAGTTCACTTTACGTGTCACAAGAATAAATTATAATGCTTTGTATTTCCAAAACCAATTTTTCAAACTTCCACAAATTTTCATCTGAAAAAATTGTAAAGTTCCTGACTTCTCAGAGAATGATCTTAATGGGCTTTTCGAATAATTATTGTGAGCTTGTTGAAACTTGTGTGTTGATTTTATTTCTACTGACTATCTCATGAGATGATGAGATGGAAAACGTTAACTTTTAAAGTTTTCTGTAATAATCTGGATGTTCCATGAAATTAAATGATAGTACAAATAATTGCTTGTATCAACTTGGGTTATTGGTTAGATAAAAAAGATGAATATCATATTATGATTTGTTTGCATTAGAAATTAGATTTTTTCCAGGACTTGTCAAGTTTATTGAACTTTTTATGGGAATATAATAAGCATCTTCCCTCGAGCGCAAAATAAATAAGCTTTCTCAGAATGAGAATGATTTGTAAAAAATGAGTGCTTCTGAAGTAAATAGGTAGAAATATGAAGTAAACAGATGCGTTTTTAACTACGCTTGCAAAAAGTAATTGCCTACTACATATAAATATGTACATGTAATTTCTGCATACATTTGTAATTTTTGCGACAAGCACATTCCATAATGACATAAAGTACCGTAATAAATAGCATAACTATGATAAAAAAAATAATTCCCTTGTATCGATTTTCCAAGTTCCCGACTTAACTTATCAGCTTCTTGTTCGATTTCGGCATTATCTCTGGAATTTTTTCTATCTGTTCAATAGATTAAAACAAATGAACTCTTGTACACTCCCATCCAATGAGTCACTTCTGCTGACCTCTGAAAAAAGAGACGTCATTCAATTTTTAAGATTTTTTCGGCCAAGTCGAAGGTGACTCCTTTTTTCAAAGTCATGGCTAAAAACTAAAAATGCGCAACTATTTTTAAGTGCCTAATTATATCGGGGCAATTTGTACAGTACAGATAGTAAATACACCTGTCACATGGATGTATGTACAAAAAATACCAATATTAGTTTAGTACATGCGTAAGTAAATACGTTAACATTTTAACTGTAAGTTATAAAACCTGCTACATGTACGCAATATGTACGCCCATGCAACCACGTGGATATTATTCTTGCACTTGTTTCTTGTTTTGCGGTTGTCAATTCAAAAGAGCAAGCAAAAAAGTAATTACCTAATTACAAATTATGTTCTCTTTTCTTCTGTAGTAATTGTAATGTACGCTGTATGAAATGCCATAATATGCAAGTAATTCATCTGTGTAACATGAACAATGTCGTTTTGGAATGAATGGAATGTTTTTTTTTCAGACAAGAGCATCTCGAGAGAAAAAACAAGCTTGGTGCGGTATTTTGCATACATATTACCGCGCCAATTGCACTCGTTAATCAATTACTGTCTCTATTCTGCGCACCTGCACGCAATGACGATGGTCATTGACAGAAAAGTCTTCCTTTTTCATGACTAATGGCTTGTTGTATGATTATTTGCCTTGGAGCAAAAAGAAAAATAATGTCTTGAGTAAATTGGATTGAAACCACACTGACAAAATATGTCATTTGTAATAATAATTAGCAAAATTATTACACAGCAGTAGAATGGCTATTAAACTTACGATTTTAAGATTTCAATTAATTTTTTGTTGTCGTCAGGATCTCTTGGCGTTGACGCAGCTTCCCATGTATCAGGTCGAGGAGTCCACCCAAAGCACCGGCAGCGTCGAGCTACTCAGCAACATGAAACTAGAGAGCGAGCACGGGGCAGCGGAATCCTACGGAATCGGGGAGGTGATCTGGGGCGGGGTCCTCCTCCTCGGCATCTTCTCCGTCAACATTTCAGTGTTGTGGGTGGTGAGCAGGTCCCGCGAGCTCTGGAAGCCGAGACATCTTTGGATGGCCTGTCTTTGCATCACCGACATTTTTGTGGGCGCACACAAGGCGCTCGAGCTGCTCATCTTTGCGCTTCCGTACAGAGAGCTCTGCGTTTTACAAAGGTTAGTTAGCTAATTACAGGTGCGCAAAAAACTGTAATTAAAAAAATGTCACGTTTTTTATTAATATATTTTGTTTGTTTTACAGAGCCACCTTGGGAATCCCGTACGTGGTCAACATGCTAATTCTAAGCCTCCTCTCCCTCGACAGATTCGTCGCCGTGCGCTATCCCTTCTTTTACTCGGCATCCGTGTCCAATAAACACGTACGCTAAAATAATAATGCAAAAAAAATTTAACTGATATGACAATTTTAGTTAAGAGTACTTAATTTTGCAGGTGTTGATTGGCTTTCTCATTGTTTTACTCACGGGAAGCTCCCTTGCGGCCGTATCGATTTCGATGGGTCTCCGGGATCCCATCTGCCGCCCCCAAAGCCTCCAGCTCGTTTACCTGACGATCGTCCTCACCATCTGCTCCGTGATCACGCTCTTCTTCAACAGCTCCGTCCTCCACATTGCCAAAAAGCAGCTGAACGCCATTTACGCCCAGGAGCCATCTCTGAATCGAACCGGTGGCGGAGGTCGTCGACGCGTTTCCGTCGTTTGCACAAACTGCGGCTACAAAAACGAGACATTCTTCAACACTCTCCTCAACATCCCATCCACTTCCGACAAAGACGCTCATGGTCAACTCCAGTGCTTGTTACCCCGAAACAGTGACGCTGCTTCTTCAATAATTCCGGCTCCGTGTCATCATCATCATCTTCCCCCGCCCCAATCGTCAATGCTGCCATTGGCTGATGGCGTCGTGCGCGGATCGATTGGCGTGGGTCTCAATTTACGAAATTACAACAGCTCACCAGAGAAAGGAGGTGGATTGATGGATGCAAATATTATGCATATAAATTGTGGAGGTGGTGGAGGAGAACCGGATGAATCCACTTCCAACCTGGAAACTGAAACAATGCCTCATTTGACCAGAGCTGTATCTCTTCCCACATTGCAGGATAATTTGGTCTCGCTACCCATTTCTGTAGTGGTTCAGCCGGATGTCGTTGTCGGCAATCTGTCAACAGGAGCGGATGGGATGGAACTTGGGAGTAAAATGGTTTCCATGTCAAATCTGGAAAGCCCAAATGCTACAAGTTTGAGTGTACCAAATAGGATGGGAATAGGAACTCAAGCAATTAGCTCGTCAGCAATTGAACCTGGTTCGATTTTGGTTGGAGGTGGAGGTGGTGGTCACCTGCTTCCCAGAAGCAGATCACTAATGACCTGTAGAACTCATAATAAAATCATTCCACAAGCTGGTGGTGCTGGGGCTGCCGCGCCGAGGCTCCAATTATTCCGAAATCTTCATTTTGCGAGAACGCACATGTTCCATGTAAGCAATTTCCATTCATTTTCATTTGATGAAGAATATTCCCTGAAGACGGCAACATATATTCCCAGATTTAATTAACATTTTATTATGGCTTCTTCTCCATAACAGGTCGGTCGTTTATTCCCTTCCATCCGGTTTGCCCGCACAGTTCTCCTGATAATGATTCCCATGTGGGTCTTCATCCTGCCGATCGTCACCATCATTCCACTTCACCGGGGCTGCGAGGACGAGAAAAAGTCTGAAAAGTACTGCGAGCTCGTGGACACGCTCTGGCGCTACCTATTTGTCCACATGCGATCCATCCTCCCACTCCAGGCCATTCTCGACACACTCATCTACGCATTTGGATCCAAGGAGTTTAGGAATGCTGTCAAGAAGCTGCTAAGGAAATTACGCCAGCCTAAGCAATGAGATTAATTATTGAATTTTTTTTGTACATATAACTTACTTAGTTACATGAATCACTTATTATGTCATTTTTTATTTATGACAAATAATGCATATAATTACATGTATGCATGATCTCTCACAGATCTCGGGCACTGTTTACTTAAGCACTTATGTAACTGTTTAAAATTAAAAATGTTCAATCATTGTTATTTATAGCTAGTTATTTGTTTATACATGCCTAATTGTTGAAATCATTAATTTGTTTCACATGAACTAAATGTATCTGATGCACGTTACCTACGTTTGTACTGAATTGTTACCTGTTGTTTGTATTGACAAAAATAATGTATGTATTTAAATGTACATGAAAATTATTTAAGATGAGATACAGTATTATGTATTAATAAAAGCTCTTCGCACATCATTGCCAAAAATATTATTTTTAAAACAATAATGACATAATATTATGCGCATCGGATATATACTTCCTAATTGTTTAGGCACGCGTACATTTACACTTTAATGACGTATAAGGCTAATGGCTCTAAAAATAACTTTCAAACAATATATAGCTTTTATACATGCCTATACATTTTATTTTATTGACATTTTGGTTAGGTTGGATACTTTTGAATTTTAAAAAGCTCGATTATGATTTGTAAATTTAGAAAATGTAAGTCGCTTCATTTTTGGGAATGAACAGCATATCTCCTCTCCCCTTCAAATAAATGCACTCATCCTTCCACGTCTCCATCCTGACAGAGGCCTGCTCCAACTTGGGCAGCTCCTTCCAAAAGTAGCCAAGATGTCCGGGTATCGTCACAGGACTAGGTCCTCCGCTGTAATACTTTCCCTGCACATTATTCTGCAGAATAGCCTCCTCGTAGTATCCCCTCCAATTAAAGAACGTGAGTACCTCCAGATTCGGAAACTTGGCTGCCGTCATTCTCGCCATATCCTCGGATCGAAGTAGGCTCACGGCCGAGATTGAAAGCTTCCTCACTTTTGGACAAGGTTCGAAAACTGCCGGAGGGAGAGGTCGAGTGTCCGCCGTTATCCACTCGACAAAGTCGGAGCAGGCCTGAAAGTCGAGACAAAGTTGCTCCAGAGTTGCAGAAAATATGTTGAGCGTTGACCACAGGTCCGCGAGACATGACTCGTTATAACCGTCGCCATGATGAATGTAGTATAACGACAGGCGATTCAGATTGGTCCATTGGATGGGAGGAGCTTCGGGTCCTGCAGCAGTCGCCTGTTCCACCTCCCGCATGAGGCACTGGGATGAAAGGATAGGAACCTTGAGCTCCTCCAGAGATGATAAGACGCCTGGGTAAAGGCTCCGGATGGAGTTGGCAAACTCGAGCAGCTTTTGGAGGGTGTTGTTGGTGGACACGTGATTCCCAAACGGGGAGCGGAGAAAGTAGCCGAATTTGGAGCAGGAGAAGCGGGAGAGTTGGCAGCCGTACGCGTTCAACACGTCCATGTGGAGGTGGTACGTGGCGTTGTAGCCGAGGGACACGAACTTGAGGTGGGGCAGAGGGGGAAGCTTTTCCACCTCCTCCTCATGAACAAGCAGTTCTTCGTAGTCGACGTGATGCTCATAGTTTCCGGCCGTGATTCCCAGGAATGACAGATTAGGGAGGTGACTTAGTATTGAAGTCAACTGCTCGAATGAGAGATTGGAGTGCTCTCCTCTGCCGTCGTCAAAGGTGAACGAGGTGAGATGGGAACCGAAATCCTGGACTAGGCGGGTTGTCCAGCGGACAATGTCCAGAGATGAAGGGCCGGACGATGATTTTTCGTGATGATCTTCCTCGATGTCGTTGAGGCAGCGACTGATGTAGACAGAGCCAAGCGGAAATAGAGTTGAGGGGTCAGGTTTCCGTTTTTGGGATTTTGATGGAGGTGGATGCGTTGAAGGAGAAGAGGGTGATGGAGACTGGCACACTTTCGAAGTACACGTAGTTGGCTTGGCTGCTGGTTTGATGGAGTTCTTGACTATTTGCGACTTTGTTGGAAGTGGTGATGATAACTGCTTCAAGGTCGAAGGCGAGATCTTGATCAGACTGGAGGGCGCAGTTCTTGGCCGGGCTAGCGGCTTGATTGATGATGATGGCGTCGTCTTAATTGTTTGCGACTGAATTGGCTTCAAAGATGATGGGATCGCTTTGTAGGGGGAGGGGCAAGACGGCGATGGCGATGACGACTTGTTCACTTGACCTTGAAGAAGACATTGGGAATGTCTTGAAGCTCTCGTTGCAGGAGGAGGCGATGATGAAGGAGGAGGTGGTGTTAATGGTCGTTTACTTGTTGAGGGACTAGCTTCAACGGGAGGAGGATGACTGTTTGATGAAGGCTTGAGTGACTCGTCCCCAGTTCCCTGTTCCTCGATAAACTTTTTGACATTCGATGCCCCCTTCAACCGGACCAGTCCAAGCAGCTTTCTTGCGTCTCCGTCGTCATTTCTTGGAACGGTGAAGTAGGGATTCCAGCTGAGTTTGGGGTCCAACTTGTGACCCTCCGCAACTTTCTCCACGAGTGATGTTAAGTTTTTGGAGACCAGCCGACAGTTAACGAGGTTGTGGTAGTCCAGAAATGATAAGACTCCTTGTTGGAGCTTAAGTTAACAAAAGGAGTAAAAATTATGCATTTAAAAAAGATAATCACTTTTTAGCTGTAAAATAAAAAATTACACGTTATTGTGTTTACTTTTGGCGAAAGATCCTGCCAACATTTTGGTGGGCTGCTGTTTGACCGTCGTTTGGTAGTGGCACTGCAAGTGTTGCATTTAGACATGGGGCTTATCGAAGGACCTTCGGACATGTTGGCTAGCAAATGTCACCAATCATGAATGGTCGACTTAGAATTTGGGCTCTGATGAACAACAGTTGTAATTATGAACAAAAATCAAAACAAAAGATTGTTAGTTACATAAACAATAATTACATAATGGATAATTTTAAAAACTGTACACTGCAAATACTTTAACAACTTTAGGTTAAAAGTGACAAACTACATGATACTTAACCGTCTGTTAACTTAACCTTTCACGTTTTCATTCAATTCCACAAAATCAAGTTATCAGCTGATGGCACTTTTTGTTTTGTTTTGTTTTCAGTTGCCTTTCAGCAGTCAGAGTTGAAGTATTGCCTTTATTTTCGCAAAAAACTATATGCAGTGATGAATGCAACAAATCGCTCTTAAAGTCTGGCAGTTATCATTAGTAGTAATTAAATATAAATTAAGCAGGAATCATCATTATCACCATTCATGTAAGTAAAGTCCTGACGCCGTGACGGACAGATTTCATGCGAAAGCGAGACGAGCATTCACATCACACGCACAAAAGTAAACAAAGAGAAAAGGAATGCGGACCTCCATGCGCAGATTCTGCAGTTCCTACTCAACTCAGTCAGTTGTAAATTCAACTCACTAATTTCAACTCACTTTGCTGCTTTGAAGCAGTCGCAAACAATAATGTAAATAGGTATGCACATTTCGAAGAAAAACATTTTCCAAGAAATTAACTGCTTAATGACCTGATTGATGCTTCATTCCTTAGAAGTAATTAAATACACTTTTACTATTTAAGAAAACTTCAATATTCTTGTTTTTTATGCTGCATATTATGAAAGTTAGTTTTTGGTGATGAGCCCATCATTTATAAAAAGTCATGATGATTCATTCCCCAACATTTCTTGTACCAATTTTATTGTTCGGGTACCATTTACCAAAGTTAATTGGAACAGAAACAAGCAGCGTCTCATTTTGCGACGGGGCTGACCACTTTATAGTAAATGGTGACGACTGTCCCGGTGGCCTCAACTTTGGAAGCCGTAAACCCACCTGCGTCTGCATTTCCGGGATATATCGGAGCTGGACAGAGGACTGTGGTTTGTACGACGGCTTCACACACAAATACTGCTCACCCCTTTGGGAAGACGATAATGACGACGACAGTTACAACGTTCAGGGTTTGAGACTCCTTTCCGGAATTTCCAACGTTTACCGTGACACCGTCGCCGTTTTTGGAGAGAATGGCACCGACTTCCGGAGTTGGAAGGCGGTTGGACTCAACATGAACGGGAGGACTTGGTCCGACACTTTTTACACTTTAAATGGATTCTCTGTGGTTCTTCTCAAGCCGGATAAGCACGACAAGTTTATTTGCGTGGAGCCTGCGGAAAAGAAGGAGAAACAGGTGTGCAGGTACTTTGCCAAGGATAACCCGGGGTTATGGGACGAGGGTGAGGGGGTCAGGATTCTGGTGATGGAAAATTGCGCGGTGGAGGGGTACAGCATGGCTGAGTTGAAGGAGCATCGCTGCTACGACATCATTAACGGGAATTTGTGTGAGTTACGTTTCTGTTTTAAATATTTAATTATTCTTTGAAATTATTGCAAAAAATCATTATAATTAATTGTGATTATGTTTAGCTGAGTGTCATCTTTCCTGTGAAAATAGACGAACGGCTCACGTTCCTGCAAGTATGTCAGCTCGCGAGAAAAAATCGGTTCCCGTTGACGACG
This sequence comes from Sinella curviseta, assembly GCA_004115045.4. NCBI lineage: Eukaryota > Metazoa > Arthropoda > Collembola > Entomobryomorpha > Entomobryidae > Sinella > Sinella curviseta. Next base: position 1,023,295 of record CM023203.3, read on the forward strand.
ATGACGACACCGGAAGTGAAGGAGAGTCCATGGTTCTGACCTCTGCCTCTACTGCAGGAGTCGGTCAAGCTGACCTTCAGCCTTCTTCGCAAGTGCTCAGCAGCAGCAACAATGCCAACTTCTTCCAGCACAGGAGACTCAACAAGTTCACCCGACTTCGCCAAACTGGTCGACTGGCAGAGCAGGACTTGTCTCAAGTCGCTCCCAACCGAACATTCCTCCTCCTCGACATTTGCAAGCGGATCGTGCGATCATTTTGTCCCCGTGGCTTTGTCTCGGATCTGTTTTTGGATCAGGCCGTGGAGCTGTTTGCGGTCCTGCACAGGGGCCGGGATTTCCAGTACATTGAGGACATTCCTCCCCGGGACTTTCAGTGGATCCAAGATATTTTGCTGAAGTGCAGGGCAGAGAGGTCCAGAAAGGTAAGAAACGAGGCGTTTTTGGGGCAAAAGGAGGACCCTGCTTGCACGGATGGTTACGTAATAAGATTTAAAAGTTATTTATATAAGTTATCTTTTGATATCCAATTAATTATCTGTACATAAAAGTCATATTTTTTAGATTGACCGCTACGAAGTGCTTCACAGGAAAGACAACATCGTTTACCAATTCAGCACCAGGCGCGGCTCGGATCATCACTCGGGCAAGTACCACTTTGTGATTGACGCCGTATGGCTTATCATCGACCTTATCCACGTGCTGTGTTACTCGTCATTTGAGAAGTCGTATCGTATGTATCACGTGTGGGAGCAGGCGAGTGAAAAGTTGTTTACTCGAGACATTCGGAATTTGTGGTAATCATTTAAAAAATAATTATAATTATTTACTAACTTACTGGACGAGTGACTAATAATTTAATATTTCGAAAGGTTAAATCCTGAGGTAGTCCTGACCGTATATAATTCTCTCTTGTCCAACCGGGCTCTAATTGACATGGTCAACTTGGACCGATGCGCTGAGGCGGCCTACAAAGCCTATTCTCACATGCCAGAGCTGGCTAGACTGGATGCGCCAAGGTCGCACTTAAAACGACGACGGTAATTAATGATGATCATAATTTTTTATAACCTATTGGATTTGCAAGCATTTTTAAATATTACAATTGCTTTTACAGGAAACGTGCCGCATATGCGAATAATGAGCGCATCTCAATTGCCAAGTCAGTGGACGTGTTTTGCGCAAAAGAGGATGAAGAGGCGGAGTATAATTGTTAGACTCCAGGAATTAAATAAATAAATTCTATAATTATTAAAATTACTCATTTAGTATAATTTATTAATAATCAGAAAAGGTGTATGAAGTTGGATAGTATTTTTTTGGAAGCTCCAACTTCAAATCCTGGAAGCTCATCCAAACGTGGGGAAGCAGGTAGGGAAATTTGTCGAGCCAGTTGTTGATGTACTCATCCGAACAAGGGTCCCCAAGTATTAGTTTAATGTCGGGATACTCTCTAAGCTTTGCGTAATGATTCTGCAAGTTCCTAATCGCTCTCACCAGCTCCATCACAGAGTTTCCTTTGTACCTTCTAACATCGTTGTTTTTCAGGTAGTCTTTTAGGACAGGACAGGTAAACAGCATCCATCCATCACCTCTTCCCGAGCAAATTTCTGACCAATATCTGCTCTCCACCTTGGATCTACACTTGGAATTCTCCGGAGTCTTGTTATCACAGAGATTACTGACGTCCACGAGAAACTGGAGCTTATCCTTTCCAGACCAGACCATCGGATGAAATTGAATATTTTTAGCAGGAGGTCGCTTTTTTGGATTTTCAGCTATCATGACTCGTATTAATGGCAAGCTTCCATAGACATGATCAGCCGTCGTTATTTCTTCCAGATTTGGATTATCCTTCAAAACATTTTCACGGATTTCTATGGTTTTGCTCCCAAACGGGTGCTTACTGTCTGTCAAAACGTGGTAGAATATGCAGCCCAGGGAAAATACGTCACCCACTTTGTTCTGCAAAAATATGCCACAAAATCACTCTAAAAGTATTTTATTTGCCCCCAAAAAAGTAATTACTTATCTTACCATTGTTATCTGGACAGGCTCCCCATCCCCCTCATGATCCCCTCCTCCCTCCCTCCTTTCCATTTCATCAATATATTTCAGTACCTCCGGCGCCCTCCACCGCTCCGTGCCAACTACGCCGCTTATCGAAGCACTCGAACTATCTCCAACCAAAAATTTACTAATCCCGAAATCCGAAAGCTTGACCCGAACAATCTTCCCATCCGCCGCCAGCAAAATGTTGGTCGGTTTAAGGTCCCTGTGAAGTATCCCCTTATCATGCAGATAAGCCAGTCCTTTGGTCGCCTGAAGTAGAAGCTCCCTTTTTGTTATTTCCGCAGGAGAAATGCAGTCCTTGTTCTTCATCCAGTCTGGCAAGGAGGCTGTAATGAATGCAGAAAGCTACCCGCTTTACTACTTCACCTGAATCCTTGATGATAAGTCAAAATGGTCCGTTTTTAATAGTTCTTAATGCACTGATAATTAATTAAAGTTCAATGAGCCAAAACACAAATAAAATGCCGAAGAGAGCACAGGAAAATTAGGTTTTAAAATCTCGACAATTAATCACTTTAGTTTTATTAACTTTCTCGAATAATTAATTATTAATTCGTCCAATAAAATCACAAAACAACAACAACAAATTATTTCTCCTCAGTTTTTCTCCTTAATTGAGAATGACTGATCTCACTTTCTGACTTGTTCTGATGGCTATTAATCAATCCCAGTTTATCTTTTTTAAGAATGACTGGTCACTAAATTCCTTACTCAAACAAAGTTGAGTCCTTCCCAGTTTATCTCTACGAGAATGACTGGTCACAATTAGCCTTACTCAATTAACAATTAGTTAAAGGAGCCCTTGTTCCATACTCAATTCACACTTAATTGAGCCTCTTGTTCTTTCTCTCAAGACAAACTTGAGTCATGTCAGAATTGCTTACGCAATCTTCTTGCCTTTCCACCACGCACTCGCCTTCCACAAAACGAAGAACAAGCAACGTGGGGTCCATTTCATTTACAGCGCTGATTTCTCAGCCTGCCCCAGAACTCAGTACTTCGAGTTCCCATCAGAACAAAGCCAGTCACAATAAAAATAATACATAACATCATTCCATATTTCACATCACTCCCACCAATTTAAGGACGGGAGTTCTTAAATTCTAAACTGTGATTCTAATTTGAAATACTAACTTTAAGTGGGTACGCGGGAAAACCTCCATCTAACCGAAAAATGAAATAAAAATATGGAGGAAAACGTTGTACAACTTCCCAAAAACAAAACGAAAACAAAAGAAAGAATGAGAACTAAAGGGAAGCTCCATCCGGCCACTCCAAAGGTCATTAAACCTTACCAAATCTTAAAGGTTTTACTACCTTCCTGCCTGATCTCCGTTTCACTTCCTTCTCACGGAGTCCAATTCCAACCTCAGGTTGTCCATCCATTTCCAATGGATACAGTCTCTGCACGGAACGAATGACATCGCCCTTTGCCGTTTTCACATTCGCCAAGCGAACCTTGCCATCCTTCCCTGGTAGCAGCTCCATGATCCTTCCTAACGGCCACTCAATTCGTTTGAGGTTATCGCACCCCACCAAAACGAGCTCGCCAACCATTAGTCCTCTGGTTGCTTTCTTCGGTTTCCGGTTCACTAGCATGGCCAAGTATTCTCGTAAAAACCGATCAGTCAGTTCTTTCTTCAAAGTTGCCACATAGTTATACCGGAACCTCAGCTTCTGTGCCTCAGTCATGCTGCTCTCAGGGAAGTCCACATTTCCAAATGGATGAAGAAAAAGTGCAGGAGTCAAAGGCTCCAAATCATTCTGGTCCTCACTAACGTAGGTAAGCGGTCTGCCATTCATCACGTTAGCCACTTTGGTCAACACAGCCTGTAGTTCTTTAAAATTCAGGCTCCCTTTTCCCACCGATCTTTTGATAAGTTCCTTGGCGCTTTTGATAAGCCGCTCCCAAAATCCGCCCCACCAACTGGAAATTGGTGGTGAAAATTTCCATACAATTTTGGAAACCTTTTCTTCTTTCTGGATTGCTGCCCAGTCCATTTTCCCAAACAAATTATCCGCACCACGGAAGTTTGTTCCATTATCCGAGTAGATGATGGCTGGCCTTCTAAATTTTTCAATAAATTTCTGCAACACGTTCAGGAATGCTGTTGTGCTCAGCGTCTTCACCAGTTCAAAATGAACTGCTCTGTAGATGGCACAGGTAAAAATGACCATCCAAATCTTGTTTCCATTTTTCAGCAACATTGGCCCAGCCAAATCCACTCCAACGACCTCGAACACCTCTGCATCTTTTATCCTGTCCAGTGGGAGAGGAGCAGCTTCCGGTGTAATACATTTAGCTGCATAACGCCTGCAACGGTAGCACTTGTTGAGCACGTGTTTAATTGTGTGCCTCGCCTTGGTAATCCAGTACTTTTTCCGTAAGTGGGTCATCAAATACCCCACTCCAGCATGGCAGTTATTTCGGTGCTCGTCACGAATCAGCTGTTTCGTTTCTTCTCTGCCGTGTGGTAGAATAACTGGATACTTAAACTGTATCGGGTCATCCCGATAAGTCAGCCTTGTCTTGACACGGAGAACTCCCCAGTCATCCTCCATCCACTCCAAACCAATCAGCTTGTCACGCTGCGCATCAGGAAATTCTTCTCTCTGTATGTTTCTTACGAACATAATTTCAGCTCGCCTTATCTCTTCCTCTGTCAGTGGTCCGGTCCTCCTCTTCGTTACATCTTTCACTAGCTTGTTGTAGAGAAAGCGACGTACCCATCCGACAATCCTCACATAGGTAATGAAGGAAAACGATTTGTTCAGTTGTTTCTGAATACAGAGGGATGACATCACAACCACGGCAGATTTCTTCTTCTCAGAGATTACTTCGTCTTCGTTAATTTCTTCTTGTTGACTTGGCCATTCAGCTTCATTTTGATAAAGCCAAGTCGGTCCCTCCCACCATCTTGACACCAGAAGATAGGATGGTGAGCAGCCTCTTGAAGGCAAATCAGCGGGATTCTCTTTTCCTGGTACATGCTTCCAGGAACTCAGCTCAGTTTTACTTCTTATCTCCTTTGTCCGGTTTGCCACAAAGGTTCCCCACTGATCGTCCCTCCTTATCCATTGCAGAACTGTTGATGCATCCGTCCAGTAATTTTCTTTGATGTTTTCAATTTTCAATGCTTGTTTTACAGAACAAGCAAGCCTCACTCCAAGGATGCACCCCATCAGTTCCAATTTTGGGATTGTTAACTTCTTCTCTTTTGATGGGGCAACGCGAGATTTCGCTGCCAAAAGCTGCACTTTCACTCCTTTCTCCGTCTCCACTCGTAGGAAGACCACAGATGAATAAGCTTCTTGACTAGCGTCATTAAAAATCTGGAGTGACCATTTTTCCTTGTCCACTACTCCAGCTGTTGAAAGTCGGGGGATTTTAATTTCTCCCAGCTGCTTCACTTCTTTAGTCCACTTGAAGAATGCCTTGGATTCTGGTTCAGGAAGGACGTCGTCCCATTTCAGTTTCTTTTCCCATGTTTTCTGGAGTAGCAACTTCATCGGCAAAAGGGCTGGACAAGTAAAGCCCACAGGATCGTAAATCTTCTGGACAAGAGAAAGCACATTCCTCTTTGTCGCTGCCTCAGGAACTGATATCTCCTTCACGTTCACGAAAAGATTATCTTCTTTCCTGTCCCACATCAATCCCAAAATTGAGATTATGTCATTTGTTGAGTCTTCAAAGTCTCCAGTGTTGGACAGCCACATACGCAAATCCATACCAGCCATTTTCATCAGTCCAGTTGCCTCTTCTCGAAAGTTTTTATAATCCTCCTCCTTGTCCAGAGAATGGATACAGTTGTCCACATATAGCGTCTCCAGTAATTTCAGAGCCGTGTCCTGTTTCTCTCCATTAATATTTTTCAGATGATAATCAATCACCGCCGCCAAAATGAAAGGGCTGAACGTTGCTCCAAACAGGACTCGTGCATGTCTGAATTCCACTGTCTTCGTCATTTTCTCGTCCTCCCACCACAGAAACCTCAGGAAATCTCTGTCATCTTCTGCCACAAAAATCATCTGAAAAGCTTTACGTATGTCAGACGTGAAAGCGATTCTTTTCTCTCGAAAGCGCAGGATCAAATCGAATATCTTCTTTACCAAATTCTCTCCTGTGTAGAGACAATCATTGAGGGAGGGCGCTCTTCCTAGTCGACATGAAGCGTCGAATACTGGTCGAACTGGCGTCGTGATGCTGTTCTTCACCACAGGTCGATGTGGTAGGTAATGCATTGCTGTTGCTTTGTCATTGGCAGGGATTCTCTCGATGAATCCTTCTTTCTCCCACTCCATGAAAATGCTGTTGTAAACGGCGAAAAGCCCTTTCTCCTTTAATTTCCTTGATGCTCCTTGTAGCCTCTTGTAGGCAATGACACGATTAGTAGGAAGATGAGAGAAATTGTTCTTCCACGGAAGTTTCACTTCATATTTTCCGTCTTCTCTTCGACTAATATTTTCTGCAAATTTCTCTTTCAACATCTCTTCTTTCTTCTTCGCCTCCCTTTCTTCAACTGGATCTTGAATCCCAATAGCTTCCAACTCCCACAGCTTACTCATCTCCGCGTTGGTCATCATCATGGTGAGAAATAAATTTGCACCGCTCGCTTCTCCATCATCATTGTCAGTCATTTGGCCAAATAGCGTCCATCCTAGCTTGGTACGGATCGCTACTGCTCCATTGCTCAGAGGAGTCAATTCTCCAGTCATCAATTTGGGATAAATATCTGCTCCGATTAAAAGTTGGATCTCATCCCCACCGCTGCCATCTGTCAATTTCACGTTCTTCTTCATCAGCTCACGACGAATATTCGGGTACTTGTCTTCAATCGTTGGTAATATTCCACACAGGGCAGCGCTATCTCGTACGGTGATGGTGTCTTCATAATCATCATTCACAGAAGCGATGATTATTCGGTATTTCTTGTGGTCAATTTGAGGAGTCGTCTGATTCCCAAATAATGAATGTCTCGCTGTCTCGACTCCAACTGGTACCATTCCAAGTTTTCGTGCTGTCTTTTTCAAAATGTAGGACCTCTGGCATCCATCGTCAATGAAAGCCCTTACTGCTTCCTCACGTTCTCCACATTTTATTTTGACCATCAAAGTCTTCAGCGCCACTGCGCTACTGCACTCCAAGTTAGCGTTACTAGAAACAGTAGTAACCTCTGGCTCCACTCTTGATTTCTTTGCAGCAGGCGATGCTGCTTCCCCTTCTGATCTTCGCTTATCCCCTTTCCAATGAGGATCTCTGCACAGGATGGTTAGGTGGGCTCGTTTACAATTTTGGCACTTGATGCCTTCTCCATTACAGTTCTTTCCAATGTGCTTTCCCGTACAGCGAAAGCACAGCCCCTTCTTCTTCAGGATGTTGATCCTCTCCTCCATGTTCATTCTTCTTGCAAAGTAACATTTGCCTGCATCATGATTCTTCTTGTCGCAAAATGCGCACTCCTTGCTTTCTCCAACATGAAAGCTTGATAATGTAGGGACCGGCTTCAGATTTTCTTTCGTTGGTCTGCTGTTGCTTTTTCTTGGTGTGGGATCTCCTCCAAGTTGACTTGGAAATCCTTTGCTTCTGCCAATAGTTTGGCTAATTTTCACTTCGCTCCCAATGAACGCCATGAGCCGGTCGAGTCTCGTTGTTGGGGGATCGTCCTTTGTCCCATCGTAACTGGGTGATGAAAGTGAACTCCTGTTCCAGTTGTAAAGCATGTTCACCGGAAGGCATGACTCCACCAAAGGGAACAACCACGTTGCTGGATCTGCCTTCTCCATGTTCAGCGTCTTCAACGCCCTCAGATTGGAATCCAGCTTCAAATGCAAGCTCCTCACCGACAGTTTCTCCTTCGAATTAGCATTCGAAATGACAAGGGTCAGTATGTCACGGATGTACTCCTGTAGCAGCAGGTCTGGATTGGCAAACTCCCTCTTCAGCGCCTCCACGACGATGGGATAATTCTCGTTTGACTGATGATAACCGTTAACCAATTCAAAGGCCTCGGTCTTCGGGTCAATGGCGTCTAGCAAATACCAAAACTTGTCACTTCCGGTCATCTGGGGGTCGTCATGAATTTTCTGAAACTGCGCCCAGAACCCCAACCACTCCTTCAATTCTCCGTTGAACTTCTTCGGCTTTACGGGATGAAGCTTGAAATTTCTGACTTTCAACTCCATCGTGCTGCTGGCTCCAGTTACACTTTCAGGTCCTGCTGGTGGTTGAACGATAACCTTCTCCGTAAGTAGCCGCAAAGTTTCAGTTCGGACCTTGTAGTCCGCAATCTCATCCCATTCCTTGTTCTCCTCGTCGTCTGCCACTTGATCTTGACGAAGCTGTTGAATGACCTTATCGTCATGCTTGTTCAGCGTGTGCACCGTGTCACAAAACAGCTTGAAATAAATGCTGATCTTGTCAATGTCAGGCTCTTTCGCTTTTACCAAAGCCTCCAATTCTCCATAGAGGTTATCAAACTGCCTCCGCACCGGTCGTCGAGCACTCTTCAAATCTTCCATCTTGTCTTATCACCGGCCACTTATCACGTCGCGGGGTCACCACTATGTAATGAATGCAGAAAGCTACCCGCTTTACTACTTCACCTGAATCCTTGATGATAAGTCAAAATGGTCCGTTTTACTAATTCTTAATGCACTTATGATTTATTAAAGTTCAGTGAGCCAAAACACAAATAAAATGCCGAAGAGAGCACAGGAAAATTAGGTTTTAAAATCTCGACAATTAATCACTTTAGTTTTATTAACTTTCTCGAATAATTAATTATTAATTCGTCCAATAAAATCACAAAACAACAACAACAAATTATTTCTCCTCAGTTTATCTCCTTAATTGAGAATGACTGATCTCACTATCTGACTTGTTCTGACGGCTATTAATCAATCCCAGTTTATCTTTTTTAAGAATGACTGGTCACTAAATTCCTTACTCAAACAAAGTTGAGTCCTTCCCAGTTTATCTCTACGAGAATGACTGGTCACAATTAGCCTTACTCAATTAACAATTAGTTAAAGGAGCCCTTGTTCCATACTCAATTCACACTTAATTGAGCCTCTTGTTCTTTCTCTCAAGACAAACTTGAGTCATGTCAGAATTGCTTACGCAATCTTCTTGCCTTTCCACCACGCACTCGCCTTCCACAAAACGAAGAACAAGCAACGTGGGGTCCATTTCATTTACAGCGCTGATTTCTCAGCCTGCCCCAGAACTCAGTACTTCGAGTTCCCATCAGAACAAAGCCAGTCACAATAA